>SZWC01029750.1:5870-17547 GCA_023375785.1 Penium margaritaceum | reverse complement strand
GCACGTTGCATCACGGAGAATCGCAACTGGGCGGGGAGGGTCCAGAGACTCTAGGAACAACATTGGACGTGGGTGGCCGACCACGAGGATGGGTTGCGCAGTGCAGCCAACAATCTGGCTCACACAAGGACCACTCTCAATACGTGTGAGTCGGCCCGTGCCACTCGCTTGCAGCGTGTACAGGAGTAGGAAGCTCGCATTGCAGTGATACAACGGCAACTCCAGGAAGTACAGACATCACAGGATGCGTTGAACAAGGCTGCAGACCGCGGGGATGAGCTGTCCCTGGAAGAGGGGCAGTGCCTCATTTATCGACGAGCGGAGTTAGGCAAGAGTCTACGGGCGGCCCGCAAAGAAGCAGTGCAGATCTCTGCAGGGCTGAAAGAACTCGACGCCCAGTTATCGGGCCTGCGCCAATTGCAAGATGAGTGTGAGGCAGCCTGGACAGCAGAATGTGCTCGGCTCCGAAAGTTAGCACAGCAAGCCTTCTTGATCTTTGTGCTCAAGTATCCCAGCAGTACGAAGCCCTCCGCGCCCTGGTCGACCAAGCTAATATCATCATCGACGAGTATGAGCAACGCCAGCAACAGCATCTCATCCTTGAGGTGGCAGCGGCATTCTTGGCCCACACCCTGGCGGGACTACAAGTGGAGTGGGAGGACTACCTAGAGGAACTGCGGCACCTGTATCCACTGGACTTCTCAGCCAATAATGGTCCCACTGCCTTCCGTTGTCACCTCCACTGGATGGTGGTCAATGACCATCCTGAACAGACACAGCCAAACCTCCTTCCCTTTCTGGCTTGGAGTTTCCACCTGCGGTACGAGGAGTACCTCCGTTTCCTCTACCCTTTGGACTTCTCCCGGGATCGCCGGGTACGGGCCTTCCGCTGCCTCCTAGATTGGGCCGTGCAGAATCACCGCCAAGGATGCCTCGCCAAGAAACGGCATCCCTTTGTCGAGCACGGGATCATATACAGGGCGACGTATTGACACGCTGAAGCAGGCAAGATGGACCATGCGGAACTTTCTGTTGCCTTGCCAGTGCTCATTCCCCACGCACAAATAGCCACGGCGATACGCGTGTAGCTCCGCTGGAACCACAACCGGATATTGAGGTCTCCATCTTTTCTGGCCCAGACAGGATCCAAAGCAGCTGTGTCACCCCGCATCCTCGGTGATCCCTCTACGGCCGACCAGTTATCCCCATGCGCAGCTCTGTCTGTGGCGGATAATCTACTAGAGGTTTTCCCTGTCCAGGACATCAGTTCGGTTGCTCAGGTCCCTTCCCCATCTACTCCCCAGGCCGCCACAGTTCTGGCATCCTCCCCGACAGTCTTGCTTTTGGCGGATCATCCACCGACTTCCCTCCCCTCCCCCTCACTCTCTTCCCCTCCCACCCGGAACGAGTCCCTGCTCGTGCGTCCCGTCCTTAGTCCCCTCCCTCCACCACCTTTCTCTTCTTACCCTCCCCAAGCTGCAATTCCCTCAGTGCATCCTTCCCCGGAGAGGATACCGCCGGTGGATCATCGGCCTTCTTCCGATGTCGCGATGCAGGATGCACATGCACTGCCGGTAGATCATCGGCCTTCTTCCGGTGTCGCGACGCAGGAGGCGCCTGCACCACCAGTGGATCATGGGCCATCTTCCAATGCTGCACCACACCACCCTCCCGTTACTGCCCGGCATACATCCAGGCGCGCCAATCGGCGGCATCCACAGCCACTGCGGCACCCGCCAACACTCGCACCTCTTCTCCTCGGACACGGACTGGCTCTGACCTTCCTGGGGAAGGAGAAGTCCAATACCAGGCAGACTCTGCTGGCGGACAGGCTGTTCCTCCACCAGAAACCTTTAAAGAAATGCGACGCCGTCTCCTAGCTCTTGCACCCGATGGTGATCTGGATCTTTGGCGAGAGGAACCACCAGTCAAGAACTATGAGTGGGCTGACTGGGCTAAGGCCCAAATCCTCTCCGGGCTGGGTACCATTGCAAAGATAAACCCTGATGCTCACGTGAGATCGGACGCAAAGGCAACGATGGAGAAGTACGAGTGGTTAGACGGACGACTCTGGCAACGCGCGGCTGGTGCCTACCGACACCATTGATGTACTCCACCATCATTGCGTGAGAAGCTCATCCTGCAGGAGCACGACAGGGTACACGCTCATGCCGGCATGGTGTACAAGAACCTTGTCCCCCACGTCTACTGGATGGGTCTGAAAAATCAGGTCACATTGGTGGTGACGGCCTGTGGTACCTGCCTTCTCCATCTTCCCCGTCATGCAACAGCCTCGCTTTGTGTGCCCCAGAATGGGTGCTCCAATGGAACGAGTGGTTTGATTTCCACGGGCTCCTCCATCCTACCAGACACAACAACGTTCACTGGATCCTCAGCATTGACCACATGACCAAGTCGGTTATGGCTAGGCCAGTCCCCAAGGCTGATGCCGCTCACGCAGCTGCCTTCCTCAAGGAAGACATTGGCTACTGAAGTGGCGGCTGCCGCGTCGTCCAATGTGATAATGGCTCCCACTTCAGTGGCACGTTTGCTACGGTGGCCGCCTACTTCAACATTGACATTGACAATGGTGCAGCTTGGCGGCCTCAGGCCTAGGGCCAGGTGGAACGGATGCATGGCGCCATCACGCAAACCATCTACAAGCTTTCAGAGGACAACGCGCCTTGGGATGAGCGGCTGGAAGACATCGTGAACGAATACAACATTACGCCGCACTCCTCCACCAGCTTCTCCCCATACATGCTGCGCCATGGTCAGCAACATTGGACGATGGCCACCCTGCCCCTTATGCCGGATGCGCCAGTGCCACCACGTGAGGAAGGCGCCACGGTCCCCGACAAGGTGCCTGCAGGAGGCTCGGACACGCGGGACAGTAGCGGCACAACGGGGTGTGGATCGTGCCAATGCCGTCCTCATGAGTGACAACTTTCAGGTCGGCGATGGCGTGCCACCAAAGAGGGAGGAGATCTGCAAACAGCGTGCCAATGAGGTCCCGCTGCTCAACCAGTGTTATCAGGTCTGGGCAGTGGATGGTGTTTACGTGTGGCTCAACAGTCGACAATCCTCCAACATCGTCGTTTGGAGCAAAAGGCTGGAGAAGCTGCCGGTTCAATGGCAGGCACTGGCGGCCGGCAGACATCCACCCCAACTCCCCATTGAGGAGGACGTCGTGGAGATCTCAGTGAATGCACCAGCTACTCCACCTCCCTCCCTTCACCCGGAGCGCCCTGCCTCACCGATGCTGTCCACATCCCTGGCAGCAGCGGCGGTGACATCCCGTCCAGTGCCTGATCAAGTGGCAACGGTTGCTCTCCAGGATTCTTTGGCCGAGGGACCCGGCTTGCGTCGATGAATACTCGGGTGGCTGCCCAAGAACGGGATAAAGAAAGGGGGAATGAGCAGGAGGCAGGGGCAACCACGGCAACGCTGCAACAAGGAGAAGCAGCGACAGCACCGCACCAGGAGGCCCCAGCGCAAGTCCTACCAGCAGAGTCGGCAGGAAATGTCCAAGCGGCATCGGAAGCCACAAACAAAAACCGCCGCAGATTTGGCAAGGACAAGCTCCCTGCCCGACGACCGTGACTGGCTGGATCCACACGGGAAGGCACGGAGACACGAGAAGGCACGGAGCTGCCCCTTGCAGCAGTTTCACCCGGCGCGGCGCCCAAGGCGCCAATACCAACAGCAGCAGCAGGACAGCAGGGACAGGAGGAGCTGCCCCTTGCAGCAGCTGCACCAGGCGCGGTGCCCAAGGCGCCAGAACCACCAGCAGTAGCAGCGGGGCAACAAGGACAGGAGGCGCTGCCCATTGCAGCAGCTGCACCTGGCGCGGCGTCCAAGGCGCCAGCACCACCAGCAGCAGTACCAGAGCAGCAGGAACAGGCAGAGCTGCCTCTTGCAGTAGCTGCACCTGGTGCGGCGCAGGAGGTGCCAGGAGCACCAGCAGCAGTAGTGGAGCAGCAGGAGCAGGCAGAGCTGCTTCTTGAGGCAGCTGCACCTGGTGCGGCACAAGAGGCGCCAGCACCACCAGCAGTAGCAGCGGAGCAACAGGAGCGCATGGAGCTACCTTTCACGGCAGCCGTACCTGGTGGGACGCAGGAGGCGCTAGCACGACCGCCAGCAGCAATGGAGCAGCAGCAGAGCAGTAGGAGCAAGCAGAGTTGCCTCTCGTAGCAGCTGCACCTGGTGCAGCATATGAGGCGCCAGCTGTCAGAAGAATGCAGGAGCAGAGACGGCAATAGCGGACGTAGGCAGAAGCAACAGAGCATGCACAACTGTACCAGCACGATGACGGGAGCAGAAGGGCACAAGCCGTTCCGAGGAGTTAGCCGCAGAGCTTTGTGAAGAGGCGAGACACTAGAGGTGCAAGGTAGACAAAAGTCAGTGAGAGGAGGCAAGGGCCAGACAGGGGATGGGTCGATGAGTGCTGAGCGAAGGAGCAAGAGCGACGGAGCGAAGAACTGTAAGCTGGGAGTGGCTGGCAAAGACAAGATGGGCGAGGAGCGAGCAGAGCGAGGACACGGCGGCAAAGCCGCGGAACCAAGGGGGAACAGGATGAGTACAACTATTCTGGTTAATTTGGGAGGGAATGAACTTCCTCCATATATGTAACAGAACAGGACAAAGATACATCAACGACGGCTTCTTTTGCGCTAGCCGGATGCGCTTACGCGGCAAGCGCTTCTTAGGGGATTACTCGGTAGAGGGTCCGTTGGTCGGTCAATGGCCGTCAACGGTTAGTTGGAATCATCACCGAGGTGGTTCTTGGCCGGGGCTGAACCTTGAGATATTGAGATTGCTTGGAATATCCGAGCGAGAGAAGTTGATGTGGTCATCTTCTGAATTCTGACACCCCCCGTGAATATGACCACCATGTGTTGTTCCTGATCTTGAATGAAGTTCAGGGATCCAGCGATTTTCTCGACGTGGTGGAAAGGGAAGAGAGGCCAAGGTAGGTCAAGGAGATGGCAGCGGCAGCTGATCCATTGATATTTGACAGGGTGAGTTAGTGCGTAGATGGTGGAGATGATACCCATGAGTGCATCGTTGGTCAATGGTGTGGAATACCTTGTCCAAGGGGTCAGTGCCTGGGCACTGGCTTTGGAGGATGTCGTGAAAGGCTATATCAGTGGTGAGGTAGAGGAGTCCGAGGACTAGTTCTTCAATTTGGAACCAATGATCCAAGTAGAGATCTAGGGAAGCAGTGGTGGGGAAATCTGTTTGGGTTCGTCCGATGAAGGGTCGGAAGTGGAGGATGTCCTCCAAATTGCTGTGGTCCGTGGTGGTGCAATGGACCATGTTCTTCCAGATAGGGCGCCACTCTGAGAGGTTGTGGTATCCTTGTTCTTTGAAGTGAAGGATGTGTGAGGGTTCGATGATGGAGGCAACCCCGGAGAGTGTCTCTTGGACCCAGTGTGTCATGGTTGACTGTATAGTTACTTCGTGGAGGCGATGACATCCTTTAGATTGTTGGGTAGGGAGATGGGATTCGGTAAGGAGAGGGTGACTCCCAGTTTGAGACGCTGCTGGTTGCCGAGGAGGATGGATGCTGATGAAGAGAGGTGGGCTTAAGGACGGGACAACGTGTGCTGCGGAAGGTTTGGCGTTGTTCGGCACGCAGATAAGGAGGCGGAAGCTTACTGGTATAGGAGTGGGCGCAGGGGCGAGCCGTGTGCACTACGGAAGATTCGGCGTGGGTGCAGGTCGTCGCGACACAGTCGATGTGACTGGGCAGATCCGTGTGCCGAGCAGAGAATGATGCGGGAGGATGAGGAACGGTTGACGATGGAGTGGGCGCAGGAATGGAACCTCGTGTGCTCCTGTTGGTAGGGGAGTAGGATGCGGCAAGGGGAAGACAAGAGTCGACGCGCCGTNAGAAATCTGCTGCCGGCATGGGTGCAGGCTGCTACGAAACAGGCAGCTAGCTCGTGCAGGTCCTGGTGCTAGCCACAAATGCTGATCATTGCTGATGCGGAGGTGGAAGGATGATGGGCACAGGGGCGAATTGCGTGCGCTGCGGAAGTTTCAACGTGGGCGCAGGTCGTCACAAAAACAGGCGATGCAACAGGGCGGATCCTTGTACTAAGCGGATGACGAAAAGCGAATGATGGCGGAGGAACGATTGATGATAGAGTGGGCACATGGGCAGAACCATGTGCGCTGTGGAGCAATGCTGACGATGATGAAGATGAAGCTGATGCAGAGGCAGTGCGACGAGGCAGAGAAGACTGAAAAGAGACTGATGCAGGGGTAGGCTGGAGGAGGCAAAAGATGCTGATTGGCAATGCGGAGGCTGAGGGAGAATGACGATGTCGTGATGGAGGAGCGGCAGTAGCGGGCGGATGACAGAACGGGCGGATGAAGGAAGCGGCAGTGGGCGCAGGGCGAGGCAGCCAGTTCCTTTGTTGTCAGGAGAGTGACGGCTTGTTCCCCAGTTGGCCCGAGACCGACGGGCAGGAAGACTGGTGGTGTCCGATATCCTGACAGCGAGAGGAAGTCAGCTGTAGCGGGGCAAGTCGTGAGATGGGCAGTGAAGCCAGACCGTGGATGTCAAGAGAGTGACGGCTTGTTCCCCAGTTGGCCCGAGACCGACGGGCAGGAAGACTGGTGGTGTCCAATATCATGATGGCGGAAGGCAGTCTGCTATTGCTCACGGTTAGCAGAGGCGGTGCAAGAGGGTGGCTCAAGGCGATGAATGCTACAAAGCTGAGGTGGATGGGGTGGATGGAGCACATGAGGCACATGAAAAGAATGAGGAAGGCGGAAGCACTTGCAGAGGCTGAGATGATGAGAGGTGGTAGGTGGCGGGCGGCATGAAGCTTCCAGGAAGATGATGACAGACGACGACTCGAGAGCTGCTTGCGGCTGTTGTTGACAGATCAACCATCGTTGACCACGGTGCNAAGACAAGATGGGCGAGGAGCAAGCAGAGCGAGGACACGGCGGCGAAGCCGTGGAACCAAGGGGGAACAGGATGAGTAGAACTTTTCTGCTAAATTTGGGAGGGAATGAACATCCTCGATATATGCAGCAGAACAGGACAAAAATGCATCAACAACGGCTTCTTTTGCGCTAGCCGGATGCACTTACGGGGCAACCGCTTATTAGGGGATTACTCGGTAGAGGGTCCGTTGGTCGGTCGATGGCCGTCAACGGTTAGTTGGAATTATCACCAAGGTGGTTCTTGGCCGGGGCTGAACCGTTATTGAGATTGTTTGGAATATCCAAGCGAGAGAAGTTGATGTGGTCATCTTCTGAATTCTTACACCAGCACCACCAGTAGCACCAGCGGAGCAGTACCAGCAGGCGAAGCCGCCTCCCGCGGCAGTTGCACCTGGTGCGACGCAGGAGGCGCCAGCACCACCAGCAGCAGTACTGGAGCGGCATGAACAAGAGGAGACACCTCTTGCTACGACTGCACCTAGTGCAGCGCATGAGGCACCCACACCACCAGCAGCAACTTCAGAGCAAGCCCTAGGCCTGGTGTTGTTGGCTACAATCTCACACGGTTCGAGGCTCCGGAGGATACGACAACCCAGAAGGGAGGCGCTGCCCATTGCAGCAGCTGCACTTTGTGCAGCGTCCAAGGCACCAGTACGACAAGCAACAGCAGCAGGAGGACAGCAGAGATAGGAGGAGCTGCCCCTTGCAGCAGCTGCACCCGGCGTGGCACCCAAGGTACCAACACCACCAGCAGCAGTAGCAGGACGATAGGGACAGGACGAGTTGCCCCTTGCAACAGCTGCACCCGGTGCGGCGTCCAAGGCACACGCACCAGCAGCAGCAGCAGTGGAGCAGCAGGAGCGGGCGGAGCTCTCTCTTGCGGCAGTTTATCCTGGTGCAACGTAGGAGGCGCCAACACCACCAGCAATAGCAGCGGAGGAGAAGGACCAGGCGGAGCTGCCTCGCGCGGCAGTTGCACCTGGTGCGGCGCAGGAGGCGCGAGCACCACCAACAGCAGTACCGGAGCAGCAGGAACAAGAGGAGACGCCTCTCGCAACGGCTGCACCTGGTGCGACGCATGAGGCACCCACACCACCAGCAGCAATTGCGGAGCAGGCCCAGGGCCTGATGTTGTTAGCTGCAATCTCACCTGGCTCGAGGCCCCGGAGGACACAACGCAGAAGGGAGGTGCTGCCCATTGCAGCAGCTGCACTCGGTGCGGCTCCCAAGGCGCCAGTACCACTAGCAGCAGCAGCAGCAGCAACAGCAGCAGGACTGCAGGGACAGGAGGAGCTGCCCCTTGCAGCTGTCAGAAGAATGCAGTGAGCGGAGATGGAAATGGCAAAAGTAGGCAGAAGCAACGGGACATAGACAAGTATGTCGGCAGAACGACAAAGGCAGAAGGGTGTTGATTGTCCCGAGGAGTTAGTCGAAGAGCTTGAGGACAGGCGAGGCATCGAAGATGCGAGGTAGACAGGGGTCGATGAGAGAGAGCGAGCGAGAAGCAAGTGATGGGTCGATGAGTGCTGAGCAAAGGAGCGAGAGTGACAGAGTGAAGAGCTGAGAACTGGGAAGGGTTGGCAAAGGCAAGGCGAGCAAGAAGCAAGCAGAGCAAGGACACGGAAGTGAAGCCGCAGAACCAAAGGGGAACAGGATGGAGAGAACTGTTCTGGTTAACTTCGAGGGAATGAACATCCTCGGTAACATATTGCAGAACAGGACAAAAGCAGAGCAACGGCTTCTATTCTGTTAGCCGGACACGGTTGCGACGTGATCACAGTTATTTAGGGCGGCTTGCTGTAGGATCCTTGATCATGACCGGCAATCTGTTTAGCGAGGTGGTTCGTGTTGGTCCAGTACAGGACCTGAACCTTATTTAGAGCTCGGATTATCCGAGGGACTGGTCAGTGTTGACTTCAATATTCCGACAGCCCCCCTGAAGTCAACACTGCAGAGGATGTGGTGCACAGGTTAGATACATGGATCGCCAGATCTCTGAGAATCCTTCGTGTGGTTGCCGGATGAGTGGGTGAAGAGAGTGATGCGTGATGAGGATGAGCGCCTCCTTCAGGAGTGCTTCTTCCCAGTTCGCACCAAGAAGGGTTATGGAGTCAGGGAGACCAAGGAGCACCTGTCGGAGATTGAACATGGGAAATTGGAGTCTTCCCAGATTGAGTGGTAGTTCAACTCTCCATTGATAGTAGTTTGTGGAACCATCTCTTGACCTGTGCAGTTGGAGGGAATTCCGTAGGCACTCTGAAAGATGAGTAACAATGTCAATCAGTATCTTGTTGGGTATTGAGCAGTCAATGAAGTAGATTAGCTTCATTGATGGTTGAACACGAAGAAAGGCAGTGGTTGTATTGTTGCTCATGGTCTGCTCTAGTGTAGGGAGTGCCAAGAGGAACCGTTGATTTATCAAGTCCATCTGACGAGGTAGCCTTGATGTGAATACTATTCCAAGGGGACACCGCTGAGAGCTCATTCTCCTTAGTATGATCCCTTAGAAGGGTGATGATGGGGATGGTGGAGATACTGAATGCTGGGAATGCAGGAGTGGAGGGCGCTGCCACAACGCCACACTTAAAGAGGACTCTGCCACAGCGAGCTCTGTCATTCCAAGGGAAATGTAGGGAAGCGCAGGGATTCAGACAGTCAGGTCCACGGATACATCGGGTTGTTCCACCTGTTAGCTTGAGCAAGTAGGGAGACGGATGGTGTCCGGTTCCAGTGGCATCTTGATGCCACCTTTCTGTGGACTGGCTTCAGCTCGGAATGCGGGTGCTGATGGGGCGAATTGTCTTGGTGCATAGGCTTGAGTGCAGATGATGGCTATAGATGCTTTACGGAGAGACAATTGATGGCAAAATGAACACAGGGACGAGGCCACGTGTGCTGCGGAAGTTTTGGCATCGGTGCAGGTCATTGCGTAACAAGAAATATGACCAGGC
The DNA here is from genome assembly GCA_023375785.1 of Penium margaritaceum. Taxonomy (NCBI): domain Eukaryota; kingdom Viridiplantae; phylum Streptophyta; class Zygnematophyceae; order Desmidiales; family Peniaceae; genus Penium; species Penium margaritaceum. The sequence goes on along the minus strand of SZWC01029750.1, from coordinate 7,633 downwards.
AGATTCATGTGCCGAGCTGATGAGCAGACTAAAGGATGATGCTGATGAATTTGGACGCAGGGACGAAACCACGTGCACTGCAAGATAGAGGAATAGAATGCGGCAAGGGGAAGGCGAATGCCAATGCGCCGCGAGAAATCCGCTGCTGGCATGGGTGCAGGCTGCTGCTAAGTAGGCAACAAGCTCTTGCAGATCCTTGTGCTGGCCACGGATGCTAATAGTTGCTCCGCTGAGGCGGAGGAGGATAATAGCGGAGTCTGAGCGCATGGGCGGACCGCGTGCGCTGCGGAAGTTTCGGCGTGGGCGCAGGTCGTCGCGCAACGGGCCATGCAACCGGGCGGATCCTTGTGTCGAGCGAATAACGATTTTGGAGGCGGATGATTAGATGATGATGGATTGGACGCAGGGGCAAAACCACGTGCGCTGCAAAAGTTTCGGCATGGGCGTAGGTCGTCGCAAAACAGGCAATGCGACCGGCCGGATCCTGGTGCCGAGCGGAGAACGATGCGGAAAAGGATGATTAGATGATGACAGAGTGGGCTCAGGGGCAAAACCACGTGCGCTCCGGAGCGATGCTGATGATGATGAGGCAGAGGCTAATGCGAAGATGGACTGGAGGAGATGGTGAAGCTGGCGGATGATGAAGAGAATGTGCAGAGGCTGATGGTGAAGAGGCTGATGAGGATGAGGATGATGCGGCGAGGGAGGTAGATGAGAGTGATGGAGGAGTGACGGCAGGATCCGGATGGAAGAGCGGTGAAGGAAGCGGCAATGGGCGTGGGCGAGGCAGCCAGTTGCTCTTGTTATCACGAGAGTGATGACTTGTTCCCCAGTTGACCTGAGACCGACGGGCAATGAGACTAGTGCTTTCCGATGTCCTGACAGCGAGAGGAAGTCGGCTGCAGCAGGGGAAGTCGTGCAGTGAGCAGTGATGTCGGTCCGTAGATGTCAGGAGAGTGATGGCTTGTTCCCCAGTTGGCTCGAAGCGTGAGCGGGAAGACTGGTGGTGTCCGATATCCTGACGGCGGATGATGGTCTGCTGCCACTGACGATGAGAAGAGGCGGTGCGGGAACGCTGCTCGAGAAGATGATGGCAATGAGGCTGATGTGATGGAGTAGCTGGAGCAGATAAGGAAGGTGAAGCAGATGAGAAAGTCGAAGGCGCTTGCGGCGGCTGAAGGACAAGATGTGATAGGTGGCAGGTGGCAGGAAGCTTCCAGGAAGATGACGACAGGCGGCGGCTCGAGAGCTGCTTGCGGCTGTAGTTGACGAGTTACCGATCGTTGACCACGGGGGCGTAATGGGCATAGGGTTTGATCAGGATAACAAGTTGTTACTCCAGCGTGAGGAGCAATTCAAGCGGAGCTGCTGATGTCAGCTGCTAATAAGCTGAGAAGCGCAAAGTGGCGGCGGCGGCAGCATATGAATGCTGGACAGAGGAATAAAGCGATGGCGGTGACGGAGTGATGAATGGGTCAGGGGGCACCAGGTAATATTGCTTGATGCTCTGATACCATGTCAGAACAATGCAATGAGCGGAGGTGGAAATGGCAGAAGCAGGCAGAAGTTGTTAAGAACTTCGCCCCTCATCATGCTGTTGTGTGAGTGGTGAGGCGGCTGACATCTCGTCAGCACCAAGATGCCAGCTCACACATGCGCAAGTGGGCATGGGTACTGCAATTTTGCAGCACCACACACACATGGCCTGCATCATCTGAGTGCACCAGCAACATCGGCATCATCGACGGAATAGTGCTCACGAC
>SZWC01029749.1:6651-22674 GCA_023375785.1 Penium margaritaceum | reverse complement strand
ACATATACATATACATATACATATACATATACATATACATATACATATACATATACATGTACATATACATATACATATACATATACATATACATATTCATATACATATACATATACATATACATATACATATACACATAAATGAATTCAGGAAACAGCGTGTGTAGTGTTTGCCGTCAATTCGTGAAGCAGCAACATGGACGTGCGAGCATCTGCACCTTTCGCCGTCATCTTCTTCGTCCTCGCCAGGAAAACCGAAGGAAGCTATACATTGTAATGTGGTCGACTTCTAGTCTAATGTGAATACACGCCCTATGAGCTCATAACATATTTAATACAAAGTCTAAGAATTAACTTGTAAAAGTCAATGACAAAGATGCAAGCAGGTCTTGAAGGCGGACAGGATGGACACACTGTCTGGAGTGGAGTACGGTTGGGTTTTATTGAAAGTGATTTTCAGCAATTTGCGCTAGTATATATCATTGTTACCGTGCTCCCACTTTTTCAATTTGGAGCAAGATGTTGATAATACTTTGTCCGTGCTGGTCAAACGGGCGATAACTGTCCGGAGCACCAAAAGTGGAGACGTCCTAATCATACGTTTCAAGAATGGGGGCGACATAGGAATGTTTCTCAGAATGGGGGCGTCTGAAACATGGTTGAGCGAGAATACGGGCAACTTGTATGTCCGCCCTATTCTTTGCGATGAGGAATTTATTGCAAACATTGAGGTTGGCAAGTTCATCTCTCCTCGTTTTTTCTTTTATTACTAGCTGGGTTTTCGGATTTGAATTTCTCTAGCAAAAGCTCCTATCCACGTCTTTGAGGAGCTGGCTGTGAGCTCAATTCAACTCGTGATGCGGATTAACTTGCCATTGTAAGGAGACACGTTTCTACTCTTGTTGGCACCGTGTTGATGTCATGGAGGGGCCAGTATCTAGATGGTGATGCAAATCATTTTGTTGAAACCTTTGCTAATGAACAGGCAAGTGTGGCAAGTTTGCCTGACGTCCAACTTTGTTGGAGTTAGATAAATTTTGCGGGCCGGCACAGATCTCCATCACCAAGACATCTTCAGCAGGCACCACGATGTTTGCAATTTTACCATTGAGAGACCAGGATTTGCCCTGTGATGTTGTGAAAATCACGCATCACCAGGAAGCATGTTTTCAGGAAGGTGCATCGCGATATTGGATTTTGACACTTTAACTGAAAATGGGGAATTCTGTTCAATCGGTGAGCGTTCAAACTATCTTCGAGCAAATGATACCTTCCTTGTTTTCTTTCGCATTCAGGGAATTGTTTTTAAAAAATGTTGCATTCTCAGAAACGGTGACGAAAAGAGTAGGAAAGCCGACAAGATTCAAAAACAATAAATACCACTAGTTCATGAGATGCATGAGCCATCGTTGTCTCTTCCTTCTAGCCTATAAGCCTTGTTCCACGTAATCCAGTGGACAGGTTGCCGTATATGCAAAAATGTACGTTTGCAGGGTTCATGACGTAAGGAGAATCACATGACTGTAGCAAACCACCTTTTCATCTAGATGCTAACATCGCGTAAACATCTTGAATACATCAGCACAATGTCTTAGGCACCTTTTTGATGTATCAGAGATGCTTGCACGATGTTAGCATCTAGATGCAAAGGCAGTTCGTTATAGTGCTGTGATTTTCTTCTTGTTTCAAATCTCGCAAACGTATGAGTTCGCACATGCAGAGCCCTGACCGTCAAAGTACGTGGAACAAGACAAATAGGCTCGCAGGAAGACACGTCTATCTTGTTTAACATCATACAACATTGACGTGTCAGTCATTTTTATCTCCAAGCAGCTTTCCATTCACATACTGCGCCGTTACGGAGAATCCCCCCTCTTCTTCTGCGTAATGTCCTACCTTCCAAAAAAAAACAACTGCTGCTGACATTTTTTCCTTTTTCTGGAGACTCCTCCTGGGGGCAGCGGTCAAACCTCAACAAATTCTCCGGTTTAGAAATATTTGACTTCATTGCTTGACAATTCAAACAAGAGAATCATGATGCTACATCAGTGAAAAACATGCTTCTAGGTGATACGCAATGTTTGGAGAATCACAGGGCAAAACCAAGACGATTTCCCTTGTTCTTCTGCGTATCCCTGCTTGTGCAATGTGCGCTCTTGCATCTGTGGCCAGGCTCTCCTGGCCCCTGCGCTTGTGCCCGTGCCTATCTGTGCCTATCCCTGTACTAACGGTTCATTTACCTTTGCCTGTGCGTGTGCCTCTACCTATGCCTTTGCCTGTGTTAGTTCTTGTGCCTGTGCCGTGTGTGTGTGTGTGTGTGTGTGTGTGTGTGTATGTGTGTGTGTGTGTGTGTGTGTGCGCGCGCGCGTGTGTGTGTGTCTGTTCTGTCATTCTTTCCGTGTCTCTGTGGTCGTGCTCGTGCCTGTGCTTGAGCCTGGGCCTGTGCGTTTGCTGTGCTTTGCCTGTGAGCTGCTTGTTCCTACAAATGTGCCTGTCTCTGTTCTGCCTGTGATTGTCTTTTCCTGTGACTTGTCTCTTGCGTGACTGACCATGACTGCTGGGAATGTTGACCATTCTATCTTACTATCCGTGTCTTTGACATTGTTTCTCTCGTGTGTGTTTTATCTGTCTGTTCTTCGTGTGTGCCATACTGTTTGTCCATCAGTTTGCCTCATGTAGCAGGTTACATCCGTATGTGTTTTGTGATTTTTTGTCCCTCTATTGTGTTGGCAATTCTGATGTATGATATGTTGAGCCTCTGTCGTCTGTCAAATTTATACTCAAGTACTTATGTGTGCAAGTTTGTTGCTCGGTTTTCCTCCTTGCATGGTTGTCGTTGACATCTGACGACCCGTGTCTTGGCCTTAGTTGGAGCCAGTATGCCTGTGAATTTCTCTTTCTCCATTTTCTTTTGTTGATGACTGGAGCGAGATATTCTGGAGGTTTTGAGAAATAGCCCTGTAACATGGATATTGTGTTATGCTTCTGGACACAGGAAACAGTGTAGGAACATGTATCAATGTTTGTTGAAAAGAGACATAGCTGATTGGATGCATTGTCTATGTCAGTAGAATTTACTTTGTGCATGGCTGCCTGTCTGTTTCTTTGTCATTTGTGCATAATTATGTCTGTTTTGGCAGACATCACCAAACATGCATGGTCGAACTTGGGCCCAATTTTCATAATCACACTCGTCCTGATTGCTTTCTCTTGAATGCCTTTGGTGTAACTGTTATTCTCGTTTGTCATTGCTAGTAGTCAGTCTGATGGCTTGTTGTTTTGTGCGGAAGTCGGTGTGCATGCGTTTAATGTGTTTTCCCCCTTGTTCAGTGCCTGTTCTTTATTTTTTTGGGTGTTGTGCAGTCCACGATATTGTCGACAAGCTGGTGCCTTCCCTCTGACCAAGAGGTAAGTGATTTTTTATCCCATGAGGTATGACATGACGTTGGAATGTTCCGTATTCTTCAAGTGAGACAGATCTCAGTACTTGGTTTTTGTACTCATATTATGATGTGCAAGATAGATACAAAATTGGAATACAATTTGGAGATGTGTATGGAAAAAATGTCTTTTCTTTTCACATTTTTTTATGCACATACAGATGGCACGGCCACCATCCACGCGAAGGCAGAGGTCGGTTCAGCAAAACCGCTCTACTTGGCCGGTGAGATGGCCGGCTGACATGCATCTCATCCGGCAGCATCAAGAGAATGCCCGATGTCATATCTGCAAGCATACTGAGAAGAACTGTCAAGCTGTTGAACTTGTGAAGATATATGACACAGACCGAGCACATTTTCTGCCACCAACATGGATGAATGGAAGGTGTCTCAATGACAAACCTAACATTGCGAGACTTGTAGGACATGGAGGTGTGTGGGTGTGCACCAGCATGACATGTTGTGGGGATCATTCAACAGAAAAACGGGTTCAAGATGAAGCAGGAAGTTTCAAGTCAACAGCTGGACACCTCAGATTCTACTGTCGCATGTATACATAATGGACATTGTTGCTGCTGTTTCTGAACATGGAAAGCATTTTGGAGATGCTCTAACCAGAAGAATTTCTTCCTTTGCAGATGCCTTGTTCTCAAGCTGAAGGTTTACAACTTTGAAGCACTCTTTGTGCATGATCCCGTCACCGACACGTGGACCCAAGATCCAAGCAAAAAGATTTTCCCACACTGCTAGCCAAATGTTGGCAGACCTTTTCAGTGTTGCAAACGTACTCCCCGAGTTGATCCTGCCATCATTGATGATGATGGTCTTCCTAGCACATTTTGCCAAGTCCCTCAATTACAGAGAGTGTTCCATTGCAGTTTTTCTTGTTTTGACTTGAATCTTCTTCCTGAAGATGTCCCAGGTGGTCGTGGAGATCAACATCGAGCCGACGCCAGAGACCAACATCGAGCCGACGCCAGAGACCAACATCAAGCCGGCACCAGTGGAGGAGGAGACGGATAGGGAAGCCAAGATGAAAGCTTGGGGCCTGGAACTCATGACTTTCTTCACCAAGGTGTTGAAGGAAGCATCAACGAAGGTGGATCTCCACGCCATCAAAGAGTTCCACATCAGCGGAACCATTCCCTCCCTGCCGATCTGAATTTCTCACCCCCACCAGAGGGGCGTTCTCTTCTTGTGAGTTGTATCACCATTTGTTTTCTGTGCATTCTCATGATTACAAGGCTTATGCATGTCTTTGTATATTGCACTTTTGCAGCAACGTTTTGGCATAAGGGTCAGGAAGTACAATGGGTTACCCCACTATGTTTGTGAGGAAGAACACTTGCAGCGGAATCGGAAAGTGAGGAAGTATGTTCCGGTACCTCCTCGGGTGGGAGACATCTTGACTTGCTTTGTAGAGGATCTTCGAGGCGTGCACACTGTACAATTCATAACACGGATCTCACCAGGGGTTGCTGTTTTGCCTGGCTTTGACCATGAGCACAAATTTGTGCTGGTTCCTTCACTGCCCGTTCTGAGCCCACCGGGCCAAGTTGCTACTCCTGTTCATGCTTGGTTGCTTTGGGGTGGTGGAGCGGGGTGCACATGCTCATATGCTGCATCGAGAAAAACATGTGTGCACATGTTGTGGGCTGAGAAACACTTGATACGACCTTGTTCCCTGTTTGCAATGGTAGCAAATCCAGTGTTCAAGCTTACAGTTTCACAGAATGAGAACCCATGCTTCTCAGTCCTTGACACTTCTTTCCAAAAATAAGGGCAGAGAGTGATGTGTTGGGCGTTGATGGAAAGAGATGGGCAGTTTTGTTGTAGCTGTGACAACAGTGCAGGGACGTGCACAAAACATTTAGAACTGTTACAAAAAATGGTTCCTGAAGCATCAGACTGGGTTGCAGCTGCATATGAAGCTCCCCCAAATGTTGTGCGGGACGGATACACACCTGTGGGAAAGAAAACTGTCTGTCATACTTGTGATGGAGAAGGCCTTTGTTTGAGCGAGGACCACAATTCAGATTAGTGGGCGACCTTCAACTGGCCAAAAGCGCGGTCTTTGAAGCTTGTGAGTGTTCACCCAAGTCTTCATCCCAGTCGTATGCCAGAGACAAGAGTGAATGAGAAGGCCGTCGAAGCTTTCACTGAAGGATTTTGCCTGAAGGCACCAAAACGAAAGACGGAGTGCCCTTGTGGACATTCCTGGACATTGGTGAGTTTCAGTCTTTCACGTTATATTGCCTTTTAGATGTTTTCATCACTTGTGAGGCAAGTTTGTAATTGCAATTTAGAAATGTTTTTACAGATGAGTAGGACATCAAGCATGGAGCAACAGATGTAAGAACTCTTCCCTATGTTAAGTTTTATTTTAGTATTATTTTTTATCTTCTAAAAAATGTGGGGAAATTGAGTGCAGGTTGAAGTATGCTCCTTCCAAGCATCAACTTGTCGCTGCACACTCTACCCAGATGGTGGATTGGAGGGAATCTTCATCTTCACATCAGCGACTGCTTTTACTCATGCATCAATGTTGTGGATCTTGGCATTTGTTTGCATTTGTTTGCAATGGAACGTCTGTCTCAGCCACGCACGGTGTGTTGAAATTCCTTGAGGAAGCAACTGAGACTTTCAATTTTCCATGTAGACCAACCCCTGCAAGGGCAATGCAAGCCTATGTGAGATTGGTCGGGGTTGAAGGCCTTGGCACGTGTTGTTCCAAGTGTGGAAAACATCCAACCATGATTGTTTGTGATGGAACTGCGCTGAGGAACCACAATGGGAACGTGGGGGATTGTGTATTGTACACTCAGCCAACTGCAGACCATGTGGTCACCCATCGGACTAATCCAAAGAGAATCATTCCAGATCACTCTGCACGACTCTTGTTGTGTCGTTTGGCTGTTCTTCAAAGCGTACAAGATCGCTTCAAGTAGGAAGACTTGGACAGTATTTTGGTGAAACTCTGCGCATGTAATGCTGGAGATGTGGCCACACTCGTCGACCTCAAGAAAATCCTCATCAATGATAACCCAATTATAAGTAGACACTAATCTCAGTTTATGTTTGGTTATGTTGTTTATGTGGAGGAACTCATGATGATGGTCGATCTTGAGTTGCAGCATTACATCATGGATCGGAATTACAAGGAGTTCATGTTCACTCTTGGAACATGGGGTTCAGAGTTGTGTCTTCTCGATGCCAGTGGTTTTAACCAGCTTTGAACTCTTCTGGATGAGCCCTCGAACTGTTCTTTGGAGCAGTGGAACATTATACGAGAGATTATGCCAATCATTGCACAAGTCTTGGACAGTCACATGGGCGTTGTGATCTCTGCTGATAAAGGTGCTCCAGTCACACCAGAAATGTGGCAAGTTGCACGAGGCCTCTTTCCATCTGCACTTGTCAACATCTTGAAGACCTTGATGCATCACTATGAGGGAATCATCATGGTGAGTCATTTTCTATTGTGACATGTAGTGAAAACATGTGAGTGCAAACTTTGAATCTGTTTACTTTTATTCCTTGCTGCATGCGGATACAGTAGCGGCGCCGGGAGGAGAGGATACAACAATTGCATGCTATCCTCACTGGCCTATACAAGCATCACTTCCATTGTTCAAGAATTTGGAGCAAGAAAATGGAAGGAGTCTCAACCTGGAGAGTGAAGCAAAATGTACTGCAAAGAAGATTGCTCCTTCAGCATCTAAGGCAACGACAGGAATATTCACGGTTGTCTGTCCTCACTTGGTCATTTATGGGTTTCACATCATATTCTTTGGTGAATCTCCAAATGAGATATTCACAACCCTACTCACAAGGTTTCCACACGAGAGACGACCCAAGTTTTTTTCTTTCACAATGCTTGCAAACTCTTTGCATACACTCTTGGTCGTGACCCCGAAATCCTTTCGACGACAAGGTTCTTATGTGACCATTTTCACTTTGGTCATGTGAAGGAGGCAAAGCACACTTGTTCTCTAGTGTACAGTCCTGATGTCTACTCGCACCTTAAAGGTATGTAGGCGCTTTGATTATGCATTGTCCATTCTCACCTTGTGTTTTCATATAGGAGTGAACATGTCTGCCATGCTACTTTGACTTGTTCACTTGCTTATTGTTGCAGGAGTGAACACGTCTGCCAATGATCAGGTGAATCGTTTCATTGGTCGGTTTTCCGTTCAGACGTTCACGTACACCATTGACAATATGGTGGCGATGTGTAGACTTGTGTTTTCTTTGAACTTTTGGAAGAATGAGAAGCAGATTTGTCTGCCATCTGTGGATCCAAATGTGGAAAGGTTGTACGAAGAGTCAAGAGATGGTGATCATGTGTCGGAGTGATCAGTTATTTAATGACTTATCAATTCTGTTTTTCTGAAACAGTTGTTAAAGTGACAAATGTAACACATTGACATGTGATTGTTAAGATAGTCAATTGATATGTGTTAAGTTCAATTAACACTCTAGTATCTCACCTCCAGCCAAATGACGCTTGTAATGTTTGATGATCCTTGAAGTCGTCGAGGAAAGCATCGGTGTTGAATGACAAGGAAGAGAAATGGTTCGACCGTGATGAACAGCATCTTTGATATGTTCAACAAGTTGCATGGCTTCTTCAAGTAGCTTCTTGTCTGTCGATAATGTTTGCTTCTCCTCAGACGCCTTTCGCATTGTTGCTGGTCCTGTCACGCCTTCTCTTGTTTTTTTCTCTCTTGTTCCCACTTCTTCAGTGGTGTCCTCTCTTGTTGTTCCTTCTCCTGTTGTCCCTGCTCCTCCGTGTTTCTCATCTCCTTCCAATGATCGTCCTGTTTCTTCTTTCACCTGTTGCTTCACCTCCGAAACCTACTGCTCCTATTCCCACATTTGCTTTTCCCTCTGATTGAAGTCTTGGCGATGTCTCCGCTGCTTCCCTGTTTCATCGGTTGGTTTTCTGTCCAGACGTTCACATACACCACTCACAATATGGGGGCAATGTGTAGACTTGTTTTTGCTTATTGGAACTTTTGGAAGAATGAGAAGTAGTTTTTTCTGCCTTCTGTGGATCCAAAGGTTGTGTGACGAGTTCAGTGATGGTGATCATGTGTCAGAGATATCTGTTCTTTAATGACGTATCCAGTCTCTTTTTTCCTAACAGTGGAGAATAGTGAATAATAAAATGGGACATGGAATCCTGCAACATCCCTTCATTATATGAATTTAACAACATTCTTTCACTATATGAATATTGCAACATCCCTCTTATGAATGGAATTTCACATTGGATAAATAATGTTGTAGTTCAGACTTAAAAAAGCATGTAGAGAGATATATGTATTGCCTTGCTTCCGGAATGCGTGTGTGAAATGTGTGCACATTTTCCTGTATATCTGTTGTATAGGGAGTTAACTGGAATCTCTCTTCAGAGAAGAAGATGAATTTGAAGACATTGTGGAAAATGCAGATCTAACATTCATATGTACACAAGTAATTTGCATTTTCATTCTGACCACCTGGATTATAGTTTCCCTGTGAAAGAGAGGTAGAGAAGCCTGAGTTAACTAGAATCTATCTTCAGACGAGAAGAAATGTTTGAGCAAATTCATGTTTACACAAGTAATGGTCAACTTCCTTCTGACCACCTGGATTACAATTTCCCAAAAATGAACAACTTCCTTTTGACCAGCTTTTAAAGAGGGATTAGGAGAGGACATCCAAACAGAGACATACTTATTGCACACATTTCCTTGAAGACTTTCATTCCAATGAAAACATTGCCAATCTTACATGTTCTAAAGCTGCTTCTAGTCATGTTTCTTCCCAAACTGCTTTACAATTTTTTAATCACACATTATCATAGGACAAGGAACATATCAAAATAAATAGGAAAAGTATCCAACCATAACAACGTAGAAACATTATCCAATCCCAACAACTTAGTTTCTGCTCATGGATACCCAACCACTTCCCTCCCATCCCTTGTCACTTCTTCTTCTTCTCTAGATGTGAGAAAAATCGCTCATGAAGATATTGAATGCGCCTTGGCATTTGTCTTGTAGCCTCAGATCTCAACCCCTTGCAGATCGCTAGGGCAGGAATCCCAGTTCGTCCAGATGCAGTCTTCTTCTTGGAGTTCACCACAGCCTTCACTTCCCTTTGCCGAGGGGTTTTCTGTGCATTTTCAGCATTGGTAACCGCCTTATCTGGTATCTGCAAGGATAGGAATGACATGGTTAATATATGTACACAAGTTTTTGACAGTAACCTTTATGTTTCCATGCTTTTCTTACAGTATTAGCATGCTCCACCGCTGGTGTCGTTGACATCTGTGTCAGAAGTTTCATGTCATTGCAATTGAGGTAGTCATTCAATTTCTTCACACTCATGATGAACACCTCCGATAAAACAACATCAAGGTTACACATAAACATTTAACATGAAAAACATAATTTTGTCTTACGTGACATACCTCCAATTTGTAGAGCTTTGACTGCCATTCTTCCAATTCAACTCTGTTCAAGTCACCTGCAATGCAAAGCATACATTTCATGTCAGGTACTATATTCATTGTTGCAATCATAATGGATACAAATGGGCAATGAATTGAATTGTTGTTTTATAAAGCTCACCACTAGCCAATTGACGCTTGCACAGTTTGATGATCCTCTCGAAGTCATTGAGAAAGGCAATGCTGTTGAATGACAATGAAGAGTAGTGGTCACGACCATGATTAACAGCATCTTCCATATCTTTGACTCGTTGCTTGGCTTCTTCAAGAAGCTCTTTGTCTGGTGATAGTATTTCCACCTCTTCAGCCACCTTATGCGTTGTTGCTGGTTCTGTTACAACTTCTCCCGTTTTTGTCTCTCTGGTTCTCATTTCTTTTGTGGTGTTCTCTCTAGTTGTTCCTTCTCCTGTTGTCCCTGATCCTCCTTGTTTGTCATCTCCTTCCAATGATCCTCCTGTTGCTGCTTCACCTGTTGCATTACCTCCTATACCTACTTCTCCCACCCTCGCTGTTCCCTCTACTTCAACTCTTGGTGATGTATCGGTTCCTACTCCCTGCACTGCTCCTACACCATTGTCTGGTTATGCTGACACCTCTGCTCGCTGTTGGGATACTGTGGATGCTGCTGCTGTTGACACAGCTGGTTCAAATCCTCTTTCTCCGTGGGCCATGGCTTCCAAGCTCGCCCTAACCTCTCCATCCTGTGCTGCAGCTACAGTGGCATCTCCACAAATGCTCTCCACATAAGAAGAAACACAAGGAGGGCATGTCACTCCTTGTCCCCCAACTTGTTCCGCAAAAGTCACAAAAAGTTCTTCATGCATTGCCTGAAAACATGAAAAATAACATGCATTACATTGTAATGTTGACATGGGGTAAATTGACACTCTCTTTTCCAAATGAATATACCTGTAAGCTTGAATACCCTTGCGTAGGAGCATGAGGTTACCCACACTGTAAATATTCTTCACGAAGGACTTCATCCACAATGAATGCTTCAGTCTGTTTTTGCTGTGGAACATCTTGCTGCAACGTAAAACATGTGAAGTTAAAAACAAGGCTAGGAATTTTTTCAATACAACTTGACATCCATATAAAAAACAAAACGTACCGCATTGCCTGATGCTTTGGAAGATTTGGCAGTTGTTAGTGGCACATCTGCTGCACCAGGCTGTTCTCCACTGGCTGTTTGCTTTCTTTTCTTCCTGGGCTTGCCTGAATCACTCCTCTTCTTACGTTGTTTCTTCTCTCGTTGGACGACTCCCTTTGACTCTTCTGGCAGTTTCTGCAAAAGGATACTTCATATAGATATATGGAATATTACAACTTTTGCAAGCACAAATAGGAATAATAAGACTTACCGGCTGTGGCCACCTGCTTATTTCCTTGACCATGCCCTTGTAACACTCGTACAATGGTCGGTTTTCTTGAGAACTGCCCATTATGGTAATGAGAAAGTCATAAATACCGTCATTTCTGGAAGGATTTTTCTCTTACACCCAACTTTGGGTGCATAATTTCTTAATGTCCAATGTCACTTCAGGTCTTTGTGCTACTTTTATTTGAGATTCAAAGCCCTTAATGAGAGCTTGTGCTGTCCAAGCCTGTGGAAAAAAACCAAAATGTGTGAGAACACTTGGTGTACCAATGTTGCACAATTGATTTGAAGGGCTCACAGTTATGTCTACAATCCAGAAAATGAATCAATCCAAGAGCTGACTTCCACTGTTGGCATCCTATTACCAATGTACTCCTCTGGTGTTTTGAAAACCAACTCCCTGTGTCCACAATAGCCGCATTCAGGTCTGCACATGTGATAACCAACAGAAATGTAAGGGAGACAAGATACACATTGTTTTTGACGACATGTCATATGCACCAATCGCACAGCCTCACTCACCATCTGTGGTACCAACAAAGGTAGGAAATAATGCGTCGTTTGGAGGCTCGGTCCCAGCTTGCTTTGGAATAGCAAAACTATTTGGAGCAAGTGATGGTGAGTGATCTTGTCCCTGTTGCTGTTTCTGCTGTTGCTGTTGATACTCTCGCTGAATCTCCTGGCTTTGTTGTTTCTTCTGTTGTTAAAACGGGTGCTCTTGCTGTTGCTGCTGTTGTTACTGCTGGTTCTGCTGATGCAAGGAATTTGAAAAAATTCCCAAGAATTAACCCCCATGCTAGAATGCAAGATGTTTGTCACATCACTGTGATCTCCTTCACCAGGATGAGACATGGTCCATGTCTACACTGAATCTGCCCCTCTTCTTTGTATGTTGGTTGTTGGTACCTACTTCTTTTCATTGGAATTTGAAAATGGAGGGGGGTGCCACTCACGTTGCTCAAGTCACTTGACTTTCATCTTTGGATGGTGTATATGTTGACCTTCACTCCTAACTACAGATGCTACAATGAGTTCTCTTGTACTAACAATTTCAAGAAACAAACCTTTTCTGTTTCTATCCAGTTACAAGGATGATAATAGTAAAAACACCGAGCAAGATCTTCAGCACACTATGTGATTGCCTCTCACCAATTAGCGGGAATCTCGTAAGTAGCCCTCCACCGTCTAAGGAAGGCACCATATGCCTCTAATTCTGCTAGATCCCTCCCCAATTCCTCATCCACGGGCTCATCATTAGCTAAAAGAGCCATCATCGTAAGCCTGAGATCTGTAAACCAACGCCGATATTCAACCATCTCCTCCCACATCAACGCAAAAAAGTTTTCAATATTATCAAATTGATGCTGAACCTGGTGCTGATGTTGATTGTGATAGTTGATATGTGTCACAGGAACAATGTTGGAAGGTGTCATGGGAACAATGTGCGAAGGACAGGGTTTGGGTGACAGCATGGTTCAAATTCTCTTTGTTGTTGCAGCTGATGTACAACCTGAGCTCACTCTTGGACCTGCTATGTGTTGTTGCTTCAGCATCCACTTGCTAGCAGCTCAAAAATACCAATTTCTGCTCCTCTGACCTCTGTTTGCAAGCATACAAAAACACATAAAAGCACATACGTCAAAACACACATACATAACACACATACATAACACATACATAAAACACATACATAACACAAACACACACACACACACACACACACACACACACACACACACACACACACACACACACACACACACACACACACACACACACACACTAGAATTTGCGTGGAGGGAGGAGGAGATAGCTTTGTGCACCATATTATAATATCTTGAACTTCATGCTACTTTATGCTACTCTTCAATACTTCTGTTAAAAGACATGCAATAAATGTGTACTTTTTTTTTCACGTTATTTAAAAGTTAATCCCATTTACAATAGCAACTTCCACCACTGATTTGCCTCTCCCAAGGTTAATAGTTCCACCGTTAAGGCTTATAATTTGATGCCAAACTGAAAACTTTCATAAGTTCTGTTACTTAAGACTTACCTTCAGTTTTGAAAAAATGTACCAGCTTCTTCAAAGATCCATGATCTGCATGAGATGAAAAGACAAATAGAGGAGCAGTCCACAGAAGCACAACACTCTAAGGTAGCAAAGAATCAATGAAATAATCCTTAGACCAGTGCAGTACATGCCAGAACTGCCTTGCACATCTCAAGACATGAGGACAAAGTTCTTGCCACGTGGTGTAATGGTTGAACAAACACCTGCACGATGGACACAAGCACAACAAGACTGGCAAGCAGCCGTCTTAGCACAGATCCATTGTCATGAAAAAACCAATAGAGAACAGTGATTAAATGAACCAGGTACATGCACCTTGTTGGCTCATGTTCTCTGAAATATTCCTTACAGCCGGATTTTATTAGTTAGTAATAATAACCAGCACTGATCTTTAACTAGTGTGCTCTGGATCTGATTTAGCCGTAATGATACATTGCGTCACGTTTGCCAACCTTTCTCACATCATAGGAGTTAGCTCCAGAAACTTTCAGAATGACTATGCTAACCTATTCCTTTGTGGCATGAAGAAAATGGTGGGGTAGGAGTGGGGATGGGGGTGAGGGGGGGAGTGCTTGGATGTCACCTGCTGTAGGTGGTGATGACCCGCCGAGCCGCTGAGCTACTGAGCCACAGAGGCACTGAGGAGCTGGTTTGCTGAGCCGGTGAGCTGCTGAGCTTCTGAGCTGCTGAACCGCTGAGGCGCTGAGGAGCTGGTCCGCTGAGCCGGTGAGCTGCTGAGCTGCTGATCCGCTGAGCCAATGGGCTGCTGAGCGGCTGAGCCACTGAGCTGCTGAGCCGATGGGCCACTGAGCAGCTGAGCCAAAGAGCTGCTGAGCCAATGGGCCACTGAGTGGCTGAGCCGCTGAGCTGCTGAGCCGCTGGGCCGCTCAGCCAGTGAGCCGATGACCTGCTAATGCTGACCTGCTTAGCCGGAGCGAGTTCCTGAGTCGCGAGTGACCCTGATTGAGCCGAGTGAGCCTGAGTGAGACAAGCGCACTGAGTGCGTCCGAGTGAACCAAGTAAGCCGATTGAGCCGAGTGAGCCGAGAGCCTGAGTGAGCCTGAGTGAGCCTGAATGAGCCTGAGTGAGCCTGAGTGAGCACGAGTGAGCCGAAGTTAGCCCGAGTGAGCCTGAGTGATCCTGAGTGAGTCTGAGTGACCCTGAGTGAGCCTAAGTGAGCCTGAGTGAGCCTGAGTGATTCTGAATGAACCAGGTGAAGCAAGTGAACTGAGTGAGCCTGAGTGAGCCGATTGATTCAGGAATGACAGAATCGCACAAATCGTGCACCAGAGGGTAATAACGCGACGGCAAAAGTTATGCTCTCCCAACAAATCCGAAATTACTTGGATGCAGTTTTGCACTACTGTTAATTCTGGAATGACGCAGTTGAACAACTTGTAATCCACAATTAATCTTGAAATAACATGACTCCACGTTAATTCATAATTACATTGGTAATTAACACGGCCATACGTCGTCGCGGCATGAATGTAGACGAACCTGGCATTGTAAGGCGTCGTTATACCGAGTTAACATGGGAGCAAGAACGCCGCATCTTACGTTGATTTGGCATTACTGTGGATTGACGTGGCGTCGGGTTTCCTCAAATTCATACGGTCAGGCTTGGCCGCAGTCAGACTTGGCCTTGGCATGAGGGTGGATTAGCGAGGGAGCGATTAGCGTCAAACTAACAATCAGTTAATTGAGTAATCACATTGCTGCACAAGTTGTTTGCCATTGTTAATTCTGGAAAAACACGGATGCAAAAGTTGTGTATCATACTCAACCCTGGAATAACACGGCTGTACATTTTGTGGACCATAGTAGATTATGGCATAACACAACTGCAAACATTGTGCACCAGGATTGATCCTGAAATAACGCGGCTGCACATGTGCGCGGATAAATGAGACCTAAAAAATAGAGCGCCGATGTAATGTAGGGCTAATAATATAGCAACATCTCTGCGCCATTCTTGACCACACAGTTACCTTACAGCAGAACTTCTGTACGACAAAGTCTATGTTTGATGCCACAAAATTTGTTCTGCCCTATGCCTTCATTCTGCGAAACAAACGCTATGAAAATCAATTCAAATAATAGAAAATGAACTTTCATTCCATTTCCATACGAAATTTAGCTCTTGAAATGATAGATTGAATACGTATTTTTTCCTTTTAAGTAACTGTTTTAGATTATTAATAGAAACTTGATGAACTTTTTTTAAAGAAGATGGGTGACTAAAAATATGAAAGTATTTCTTCATCAATCATCATATTACCCGATACATTAGTAGATAAATATGAAGAAGCCATTCGTTTGACAGTGTTGAGTTTTGCCACTTCAGTTGAATATCTCCCCCCCTCTCTCTCTCTCTCTCCCTTGTTTTTATCCTTTCCCCCTCCCTTTCCCTCTCTCCAACTCTCTATGATTATTATTCTTTATCTCTTTCTTTCTTTTGTTACATCTAACTAATTCACATTTCTCCTGTAAAAACAATCTCCAATAATGCATTTCCCTCTCCTTCACCACCACCATCTCTCTCTCTCTCTCTCTCTCTCTCTCTCCCTCTCTCTCTCTCTCTCTCTCTCTCTCTCTCTGTGTGTGTGTGTGTGTGTGTGTGTGTGTGTGTG
>SZWC01029741.1:0-21452 GCA_023375785.1 Penium margaritaceum | reverse complement strand
TCTCTCTCTCTCTCTCTCTCTCTCCCTCTCTCTCTCTCTCTCTCTCTCTCTCTCTATCTCTCTCTCTCTCTCTCTCTCTCTCTCTCTCTCTCTCTCTCTCTCTCTCTCTCTCTCTCTCTCTCTCTCTCTCTCTCTCTCTCTCTCTCTCTCTCTCTCTCTCTCTCTCTTTCTCTCTTGGTGCCAGAGCCACAGGTGAAGTGCACAAACTCATTTTTATGCAAACCTGATACCCAGCGAGAACAAATGTGGTCACTGAGCAGAGGTGGTTACTGCGACCTTGGGTGGGCTCCCAGCCTCGTTTGCAGGCAGCAGCAGCTTGGCCACTGGCGGCTGCAGCTACAGTACTAGCCGCTTGCCTTCAAACACACTGAAGCAAAAACTGTAAATAGAGCGAAGGAACCCAAAGCAGCGAAGGCTCTGTTACAGAGTCTTCGTGAACAATGGCTGTCAGTGCTGTTGCCACCGTGTTCAAGCTGCTACTGTTTCTGTTGCCACTGCTGCAATGGAGCAGTTCCTTGGTTGTGGTGTAACAGAAGGCACAACATGTCGAGCGAGCAGAAAATTTACATTTTTCCATGCTCACAGAGCTCCTGAATTGCCTATGCACGTTGCAGGCACCACCAGAACCTGTAACAAAGATAGAACAATTTCACACCCAACGCCACCCAAACCACACGAACAGGTTGTGTCGATGATTCAGTGAAGAGGGTCTGCCCCCACCGCGCAGCAAGGTGTACACCACTGACCACCACCACAGATACGCCCCCGTTTGTTCAGAAGCTGTGGTAGCTGTGCTCCGGGAATGTATGTAGCAACGATGTACTGTCTGCTATATCGCTCAGTGCCCAAGACAGCAGTTGGCGCCGAACACTCAAACCCAACATCTGACCTCTACAGAGTGTAGAACCAGGACAGAGTGTCCGCTGAAGAACGTTGACTCCTTTGCTCCTCGCTTCAAGGTCAAGATCAGCTGCAACAGTTGGGAATTCCTGATTGAATTGTGGAGAGGGGTTGTTGAGGACTGGCTTTGACAATGTCCTGAGCTATCCTTACCAGGGCTCCCCTCTGACGGGCAGCGGTGCCAATCCCTGTAGAGGGATAAATCTATCGCCTGCACTCTTCAAGGCAGAGGCGCCCGCAACAAGAGCTCATGGTTTCAGCTCATTTCGGCAGGGGTACAGTGACTACTGGAGACTGGCAATGTAAATCTTCCAAAGCCTCGGGACCAAGGCTCCCAATAAGTACGATGCGCTCAACATCATCACAGTGGGGTTCAGATTTAACTTCAGGCATGTTTGCCATGGAAAAAACTATCAACTTTGAGTCCATATCTACCCAGCTAACCCCTCTACCCTGGGCGCACCAATGCTCTATAGAGCATGAAGGAGCCATCGATGAGTGGAAGCTCAGCAGTAGCAACCAATGGTCGCCCTTACCGCCATGGAAACTCCCTTGAAAAACTCCTCAACCAGTGCCATTGTTGAAATAGCTATGGGACAACTTTTTAGAAGGGGTAACGGGGAGTGTGAGGAAAATGGGAGAGGGGGCTCCTCCTCTGGAGCCAGCGGTACGTACAGGTGTGTGATCTGTTACAACTGTGACGGATCCCCTCGGTGCACAGAACGTCCCCCCCCCGAGCTGGATTTCACTCAGAGCTGGCTTTTTGCTCTTATTCCTCCAAATCACCCTTGGTTCTATGTAGCTATTATGATGGCACAGTCTCTGGGATCATCTGATGCACCAACCTGAACGTCTAAACAGGACCCACTGCTCTTCTTTCCCCTCGCTAAGCTGGAGGATCTTGTTGTGACCCGTTCCTCCCAGGGAACGGGTTATATGGTAGTGCTGAGGTTTTGTCCCTGGATTTCTTGTGTCTGCCAGTCTGCATGAAGACGCCTGTGGGGCCACTGGACATCCTGCGGATGATGACCTTAGTAAAGTGGATTGGTTAGATGAATTGCAATGACGCCTGTTGTGTTGTGGCCAGGCTCCTGACAGCTTGTGGTGTTTCTTGCACAGTTTCATGGTGGCTTGTCCGAAGTTCTGGTCTTGTGATGGATGTCACATGGGTTTTAGACTCGAGTGCCACTCAGCACATTATGTGCCATCGGAGCAATGTTTCCACGTCGGGTCCCTTCGGGTCTGTTTGTTCTTGCTCTGGTCAGGTTCTTTCTGTACAGAGTGCTCTAGAGACTTGTTCAGCCTGCCAATACTGCCCATCTTTCCGACGTCCTCTGTCTACATAATCTAGAACACAACCTTCTCTCTAGCATTAACTTGGGCCTGGCCGTGTCAAATGACAATGATAAAACCATAGTGCTCATGTACGGCACACAAGTGATTCTGCTGCATGGCACCGTGCAGCATGACCTCCACCCTGCTCCCACTACCCTGTGTGAATCCCCTGCTTTTCAAGCATGTGAGTGTATGATTGGCTGCTTCAACCCTGCCTTTACCATGTCCATGCTACTGCTTTTGACCACCTTCTCTGCACCCAACCTCCCCTTGGATTTCAAGAAGAACTTTCTCAAATGCACACATGACTAGGTGTACTGAAACAATTTCCCCATGTCTGACTCCCAGGCCGAGTTCACCCTTGATATTTTTCAGTCTGATCTCCTTGGACCCCTCTCCCTCTCCCTATTGTGGTAGCTGCGTCTTCAAGACTCAAGACTTCACCTGAACTTTGTGCGTTTGCAGCCTCCTCCTGACAAGTGATGCTGTATAGGCTTTGGTCTTCAAAATCTCATCGTTGAGTGTCAGTAACTTCACACCCCTAAAGACATCTGTTTCAATGAAAGTGGTGAGTACCTCGAAAACATGGCCAGGGACTTTGTTGGAAATCAGGTGTGGAATGAGTACTTCACTCCTGAAAAAAAAACAGTGTATTGGAGTGTTGGAACTGTGCGATGACAGATGTGGTTAACGTGATGCAAAAAAGAAGAGGCCGGCTGTTGTGTTTGAAGGCTTTGACTATGTGACGTGTGTCTGTATGCACATTCCACGTGGAAAATTGCCTATGTACATCACACCCCATGAGCTATTGTTTTTTCATTGTGCTGATCATCCCCTTGCACTTTTTGGGGGACTGCTACCTATTTTTGGCTCAGTGAAAGAAAAAAAGGCTTCAAAGTGATCCGGCCAGGCACCACTTAGGCAAGTCCTATTTGATTTTGAATTTTTTCTATTGAGCGAGCCCACTTACCTCCGTGTGTCAAAGCTCAACGGCTGCGTGAGAGAGTTACACCTGTTTTTCATTACGTTGTCGCATTGCCTGCCACGATCGGTGTTCTCTGTGTGCTTGACCCTGCCATTGAAAAAGTTGGCCCTTTCTTTCCACCTGTGCAGCCTGCTCTACCGACACAGCCCAGCACATTTTTCCGGCCAAAGCTGCTTACACTACCTGTGCAGTTTGTCCACCCAACATTTCCTGCGGTACCTGGCTCCTGTCCACAGGCTGCATCTCCTGTGTTGCCTGCACCACTTACAGAATCACCACCACTACCTGCGTCATCTGTGCACCCTGCTTCACATGCAGCTCCCGCAGCCTGTAAAAATCTTAGTGGAAAGTTTGGCAAAAAGGCCCTTGGGCTTAGTGTGCAACAGGAATGGCGGCGGTACTACCAATACCGTGGTATACCGCGGTTTTGTACTGCGGTATACCGCGGTTTTGTACTGCGGTATCTCGGTACCGCGGTACCGGTGTTTTTTTTGCGGTACCGGTATGGTATCGGTACTGAGCATGAGGGGTACCCCTCTTCTGTACCGTGGTACCGTACCGTGGTACTGTACCGCGGTACTTTTGAAACAAAAAAAAAGAGCTACGTCTGTACAGTTTTCAACCCACTTTTCTTGAATTTCAGTGTCGCAAACGATCATTTGCACTCTTTTCTTCGTGGTGCTTGAATCTCACAGGAAAATCAGTGGTTTTGCAATCTACGGTACATTAAGTAACGTGGTACTTTCTAAATACCGCGGTACTTTCCTACTACCGGTGGTAACGCGGTACCGGTACCGGTATCGGTAGTGACCCGCCAGAAGACTAGGATACCGCAGTATTGAGTACTGCGGTACCGGAATACCGCGGTACTCTGGTACCGTGGTACTCAATACCACGGTTTTCCATCCCTGGTGCGCAAGCCTCCTATGAGGTGCCTTCAGCTTGCTCCACTGGAATAGTGATATATGGCGAGTTCGGGTTGGCACGTGATATCTTAATTCTTCAGCTGGAGGGTAGGTAAGACGGCTCAAGCTTTTGTCATGCCTAGCTCTGCCTCAAGGCATCCAGACATTCCCACCCTCAAGGCAGCCCTGGCTGCCCAAGACTCTGATCTTTGGCATGCTTCCTGCAAGGATGAGCTCAAGGCACCAGAGGAGCACAGCATTGTTGAGCTCATGGCGCTTACTCCGGAGCATGGGGCTGTACAAACAAACTAGGTACTAGTTAAGAAGGTTAAGCCAGACTATGTTGCTTGCTAAAATTCTCGGCTGCACTGATGGGGGAGAGGGGGAAAAGGGGGGGAGGGGGGGAAGAGGGACGAGGATCACAGAACCCCAGGGTCCTTGCCTAATTCGTCTACATTCCACGAGTGTTTCTGGAGTCTCTTCCCGCTTGGATTATGTTTGATATCCTAGTTGTCTTCATTCACCCACTAGAACTGGTGCACATTCTGTTTCAATAGCCCTCTG
This sequence comes from Penium margaritaceum, assembly GCA_023375785.1. NCBI lineage: Eukaryota > Viridiplantae > Streptophyta > Zygnematophyceae > Desmidiales > Peniaceae > Penium > Penium margaritaceum. The sequence goes on along the minus strand of SZWC01029741.1, from coordinate 16,763 downwards.
ACAGCTGTTCAGGCCCATGCAGGTCACTGATGATTTTAAGCAAGGAGATATTTCCTTCAGGAGTACAGCTGGCGTTGTTTGAGTTCACGTCAGGCTGCAACCTCAAACTCCCCCTTTACTTTCAACAGCTGGCATTCGCCACCACAAAAACACCTTCTAGTACTTGTTGAAGCCCTCCAATGGCTTCTCAAACCATTCTGTGATCTTGTAGATTTTTCTCAGCAGTAGGGCTATAGGCCCATAAACAGTTGTTTGGAACATGTCGCTTAGACAACTGAGTGTGAAATAGTGTGCACTCATCCATTGCGTAGGATCTTTTCCTTGTCATTCTGACAAGTGAGCTGATGCATATGCGCAATAAAGTGACTTCAAGATAGTTTGTTTCTTTTGGATTATAATATAGGTATGACACATCTTCTACCTCTACTGCCATTGAAGCTCTCTCTGCATTTCATTTAAAGATTCTGACCTTCCACACTATTAACTGTGTTTTTCATGTCACGTATGACTCGGTGTAGCGGGAGGGCTGGGTCGTCCCTCCCACCTCGCGATAGTGAGGGGGTGGCTGCAAGCCACCCCTCGCTATTGTGAGGGTTGACCAGTGGCCACCCACCCACCGGTGAGCCACCAGCCGCCGATCGAGCTGGTGGCTCAATCGGCGGCCAGGAGGCCGCGAAGCCTGGAGGGTCGAGGCCTGTGGCCTCGTGCCCTCGCCCTCACTTGCCCTCCTCGCTCGCGAGAGCAAGCGAGCACAAGGGATAGAGCTAGAGAGATGAGCAAGATGCGGATGAGAAAGGTTGGTGCAAAATCTCCGATCGTGCCTCACACGCAATGATTTTGTGCCGACGCGTAAAACACAAAACTCGGTTTCGTTTAGGTTGAACTATTAGCTTCAAAACCGGAAAACTCGTGTGAACTTACGAGTTCGAGATAATCCCCCCCTTGTTTCGGACCCAGAATGAGGAGGCGAGGCAAAAACGAAAAGGGACATCTAGATATTTGAAACATTCAAGTCTCCTTGCATGGGTCGTTGATGACAATTGCCTCCAAGAGTGACGCGAAGAAGAAAACCCCACGAGCGAGCTCTGGACGCCATTCTGTGAACTCCAATGATGACCTAAGTGCAAGAGTTGGAGAAACAACCGTTATAGTGGTTTTTAGAGCAGGACGACCAACGCGACCAAGTACGCAATGGTTCCACTGGATACAAGAGATATAAAATGCCGCAAGACGCTACAACAGTAACAGAAATGCCAGAGGAATACAGGTTTCAAACTTAACCATTTTAAGCACAGTAGATTTCATTGGAAAGCTTTTGATGAGCTCTACTTTTTTCTGCCAGCTCCTCTAAGCTTCTCCCACTTGCCAGGGGGCTAGGTGGATTTCTCTTGGACAGGGTAGGGAGTGCCCACCCTCAAACCACCAACTTTTCTCCTCTTCTCACGGCTCCCTCTTTCCTCCTCCATCCAAAAATTGGGACAACACTTCTTCTCAGGGCTAGGAGCTCTCACGGCTTGAGAGGACCCAAAAAATAAGGAGGATGACACCTTGAAGATTTATGGCGGCTTCTCCAACGTTGTCGGCTCAAGGAAGATGCCACCAAGAAACACGAGAGGCATCAAGGAACGTGAAGAGGAGGCCAAGGAAGACAAGAAGGCAAGAGGTAGACAAGACGTAGGAAAGAGGGAGTCAAGGAGTTGCTAGGAATTTTTAGAACTCCTCTCCCACATTTCTCCCTTGTTTTTGTGAGCGTCACTCACATTTCTTGTCATTTCCTTGAATTATGAATCTTGTTTTCCTATATTTTTGTTGCTACCAAGTGGCGTGAGTCACTGCTTACGAAGATTAGTATCAAAATCCATGTGATTGTGCCAACCGTGCCAGCCTAGAAAAAAAGTTTTTTTTCTACCACGTATTTGTGCTAACTGTTGCGGCTTAGGAAAATAGAAGTTAAATTTGTAATTGCCTCACCGATCGTGATAGTAAGGAGAATTTGGGAGGTGACACCTCCTCAAATTTGTGGGGTGATCCTCACAATGACCTTCATGTGTTTGTTGCACGGGCGACAGAATGGCAAGTGCCAGACCGTCCAAGACCAACAAGGCCAAGGTGGTGACGGCCTCACCACACGCCCTCAGTGGACTCCAAGTCAAGGGAGCTGTCGTCGCAAGCATGGTTGTCAAACTAAAGGCAAGCGTACCACCAAAGGCAACCGGTGCCAGCCTCGGTGACACCAAGAAGTGTGAGAAAGCCAGAAGCGTACACGATAAGCGCATCAACGTGCACGTGGGCGATTCCCACGCAATAGATGACACGCTCAAGGAGGACCACCCAAGCGTGGACCCCAACAAAAGCACGCCGTCCACGACAGCAAAGACGACGAGGATTGTGATCATCGCCATCGTCACATGGCTAACTCGAGCCGTTGCTCAAGAAGGGAACGATGCTCGCCGCATCGCCTAAAGCTGCCGATAGAAGCAAGGCTGCCGACAGCAGGAAAGGTGTCGCAAGCAGCCACACGGGAATTTCCCACAGGCGTGAGTTGAAAGATGTTGCCACAAAAGCAACATGCAACGATCGCCAAAGGCTTGCTGAATTAGCTACCGAGGCTGTGGGCTAACTCAAGATCACCACCGACGGTAGAGGTGCGGCACCATCTAGAGGAGTGGGGACGGACCCCCCTTCCTACGATGTGGCCGTGATGGGGCAGACCAGCACCCATTCGAGCATCGTTGCTAACAACAGCCTCCTCTGGAAGGTGGGACTCCTTGGAGGCATTTACGCAAAGCGTACCCTCCTATAGTGAGTAAACGGACAGCGCAAGTCCCAGAAGGCTATCGCTAACGTTTTGACAACATCAGAGCTGAGTTTTGCACTTTCCAACATACTCGCCCACGTCGGGCAGAGCGTCACAGACCTAGAACGTGATCGCCAATTACAGCGCCGCTCACGACGCAAGCAGCCGATGCGATGACCTCGACAAGGCGTTGCAGAGCGTGACCCAGGTGCGGACATAGCAGCAATCGTAGTAGGGTGTAGGTATTGATGCCACCGCCGGTGGCAGCGACAACTTGCCTAACTCGAGGACTTCAAGGTTGGTCATGAACGCGTACTTTCTCCATGGTGTGGAGATCTTCTGGAAGGGTGTGAAGCTGACTGTCTGGTTGAATCGTATGGAGCACGTCCTGCGTGTCCACAAGGTGATACTCAATCAGTGGGGTGACCTCGCCACGACGTGACTTGAGGACAAACTCTTCAACTATGTGGTCAAAGAGTGTGCAACAACCACACCTTGAGTGGTAGCCCAGACCGTGGAAGGCCTTCTACAGGATCATGTATAGAGGTGAATCCAACGTGAGGAGGCACAACGTGCCTTCCACAAGATCAATGGCTTCAGGTAGCTGGGTAGCTCGCTCAAAGCCTACTTGAGCAAGTTCACCGTACTTGTGGAGGAAGCTAAAAGCTTCACCGAGGACGATGTGCGTTGGAGATTAAAGTAATCAGAGTACTTGAGTGATGGTCCTCCCAGCGAGAAGTTGAAGGACATGACTACCACAACGGCAACTGGCCAAGCTTGGACAAGCTGGAGGGCTATGCGCGACTACATGAGCGAAGTAGATTTGGCAAACCCGAAGCACTACTCTGATGCACAGCCAAACGCGCGTGCACAATTAGGCCACGACATGCGCATGGATGCTGCTGGGGCCGCTGGATCAGCCGGATAGCAAGGCGGGACCAAGGTCAAGCAACCTGCAAACCCTCAAGCCAAGAAGGCTGGTGGGCACAAGGCTTCCAACAACAAGCGCAGCCGTGACAATGACAAGCTACAAGTGGCGTGTGAGCATTTCAACTCAGCCTTCCACGACGGACTCTGCCACAACAGCGTGCACCTTGGCCACTTTAGGGCCCAGTGTCCTGAGGCTACTGTACCTTTGGTTGATGATTTCAACCTAGTCAATCTTAAACCCTGGAAGGTGCTAGCCGAGTCACACATGTCCATAAGACGTGGAGACGAGTGGGTGAATCATGGGACCTACGGCGTTCGCCATATAGATTTCGTGTTAATCACAAAATCGGCTTGCTGTCGTCGAGCCCGTTCATTCGGAAGAGTGGAGGTAACATGATGATGCAGTTCAAAGGACATCTAGCTGGTGCTCCCGTGAACGTACTGGCTGACACTAGAGGGGATGACTCCTTTGTTAGCCTTAGCTTTACCTCACAAGTGGGCCTTTAGTATGAGCCATTGAATGGCGCAGTTGTCATCGGTGACAACCGTATGGTACCCGTGATCGGTACATGTAAAGCGAAAACTTGCATTCAAGGTTATACACACACTGTCACGTTGAAGGTACGCAACCTTCTTGACCCGTTTGACGTGGTACTAGATGATCCCAGGCTCCTTGACAACAAGGCTCTGATGTGCTTTCAATCAAAACACTTGATCCTTTAGAAGGGAAAGTGTCACTTTATTTTAATTCCAAGTACGGAATTATCACTGAGCCGACTAAAAGTCCATGCCAACTTGACTGCAATGTAGTTCAAGAGACGAATTCGACAAGGGTGTCGATGTTTCTTGGCTCAGCTCTAGAAAGTGGAGGATGAAATAAAGGAAAACATGCCACAAGAGATCAAATCTCTAATGGCGGAGTTATTGGGTGTATTCCAAGACCCACCAGCTAGGCTTCCACCTGAATGACACATGAGCCACACGATTCCACTGTAACTGGAGGCGACTCCTCCATTCACACCAATGTACCGTCTCAGTCAAGCAGAGAGGTGAGAGGCCGAACGCCAAATCAAAGAGTACCTTACAAAGGGGTGGATTGAGCCAAGCAGCTCGTCGTACGGTGCGTGGATCATTCTTGTGAACAAAAAAGATAGTGGTCTGCGCATGTGCATGGACTGCCGGGCGATGAACAAGTTGACGATGAAAAATCGATTCCCCTTACTGCAAATCGAGGAAATGTTTCACCAAAATCAAGGAGCAAAAGTATGTTCGTCCTTGGATTTGTCTGAAGGGTACCATGAATCCGTATTACAGAAGATGGCGTCCCCAAAACCACGTTTCAAACGCACATGGGACGCTATCAGTTCCAAGTTTTAGGCTTTGGGCTAATGAACGCCCCGGAAACATTCAAAGGAGAAATGAATCAAACATTTGCCAAGAAACTCGGTCAGTTTGTCTTGGTTTACCAGGATGAAATCCTGGTTTTCTCCAAATCCATGGAAGACCACATAAAACATCTGCACGAGGTCCTCACAATTCTTCGAGAACAGCAGTTTTATGCAAAAGTGAACAACTGAAATTTTGCATAAGATGAGCTCGAATAACTTGGACAAATAGTCTGTAAGGACGGTATCCACGTCAACCCACAAAAGGTCCAAGCCGTCATGGATTGGCCACGCCCAAAAAATGTTGGGAAAATTCTGTCTTTTCTCAGCCTTGCAAGTTGATGTGAGAGCTAGAAGCTCATCCCTGCCGAGACGCGATATACAACTGGGGATCAAGAGCTTCTTGCGGTGGTACACTCTTTTAAGATGTGGCATTGTTACCTCAAGGGCGTTGAAGGGGGTGTTACAGTCGTGACTGACCACAACCCACTGGTGTTTTTCCGAACGCAACCAAACCTGTCAAGACGACATGCGCGTTGGAGCGAATATCGGCCAGGACGTATCAACGTGGCCAATCCACTAAAACTCAGCTTGTGGAAGTTAAAGCAACCATCGAGGTCGGTGGGTGTTTTATGGTCATTACGATAACAATAGTACAAACACAAGATCCCCTTGCACTTTTGTGGCAACCACCTCGAGAGTTTATCCACTACAATAGTTTTGTAAACAAGATCCGGATGGGACACCGTGTGGAATCTTGGTTTAAAGGCTCTCAGAATCTGGAGAAGTACTTGGCTTGCGAGAAGGCGGTTCATATCTTACACGACTATCGGGAACGGCATGAACAAACAAAAAGGGGGAGGATAGTTGTAAGGAAGAAATGAGGAGTCGGTAAATAGCAAAGGTTAGGAGTAGACAACAAAACTCCTATCCCGTCGGAAAATTCTGCCCCGATCGTCCATGTGAACGACTCAAATCACCATAGATGAAGGGATATGAGGACGACCAACCAACAATACTGTTACATGTACAACCGAGGGATTGTAAGAGTCGCAGAACAATAATGGCACTACTAGATGAGGAGTTTGGTTTAGGACTGGGTTTACAAACAGAGTCAAGGGTGTTTGAAGGAAAAACCATCCACGGGCGACTGCAGATCCGTCCACTTTGCAAACCATTCCGATACGAATTGGAGATATTCATGACGTAAGGGTCGAGAGAGCTTGTCCAATGAGCGACCACAAAATTATCCTCGAGCAAGATTCATTGTACTGGCACAATCCGCAAGTGGACTAGAGCAGCCGATTTGTCTAAATCAGTATTGTTGGCAAGCAATGACACCTGTCTCTAATCGAGCGATCCACAACGCAATGGTGGTTACGGGAAGCAGCATAGGTGGATGCAACAGAGGAAGTTGCGACTGCCACAAAATTCCAAGCGATGTTTCTAGACGTGGCCAAGTATTACCTGAAACGTAGAGCTCAAGCGTCGCTAGTCCACGTGGAAGCAGGAGAAGCAGAGGAAATTGTGGCTGCCAAATACATCAACACTTGAGAAGTTCGCAACAGTATGGAAGGCGTATCTGGCACTCAATGAGGAGTTTAAAGGGGTTTTCTCTGTCAAACTATCTCGAGCTACCTCCGCAGCGGAACATCGACCATTGCATACACCTAAAGCCTGGCAGCAGATCAAAGGAGACTTATCGGATGAGTGATCACGAGATGATCGAAATCAAGAATTAGCTGGACGAGATGCTCGGTGAGGGGTTCATCAGACCCTCCACGTCACCCTTCGTAACATTTGTACTTCTTGTGAAAAAGACATAGAGAGATGCAGATGTGCGAAGACTACCATGTGTTGAACGCCACCACCATCAAGAAATGCTAGCCTCTTACGTAAGCAGGTGACTTTCTTGACCAACTCCGTGGATCTCAAATCTTTAGTAAAATCGACCTACACAGTGGCTATCATCAGACCCATGTTTTTGATGAAGACGTCGGTAAGACAAAATTCCATACTCAATACATATGCTTCAAGTTCACGCTTATCCCGTTCGGACACATAAATGTACCCGCAACTTTTACGGCGGGGATGAACGACATCTTTCGCCCGTATCTTGATGACCTCGTCGTCGTGTATCTCAATGACACTCTTGTGTACTGCTGCACCCCAGGGGAGCACAATGGCCATCTCCAAAAAGTTGTTAAGATTTAACAAAGAGAGAGGTTTTTCAGAAAACTCTCAAAATGCGACTTTGATCGCCGTTCGATTGAGCTTCTGGGTGGAGACGGTCATCAATTTGCCGACGCCTACAAATGTCCGAGACATCCATGTATTGTTTTAACACCAATTCATAAAAGACTACACTCAAGTGTCAGTGCCTCTCTCCGATCTCACTCGAAAAACTACCAAATGGAATTGGGGGGGACAGCGAACATGAAGCGTTCAACTCTTTCAAAACGCTCTCAACGCGGCGCCAGTCTTACAATTGGTAGATCCAACGATGAACGAAATCATGGTCACTGATGCGTCCGATGGAGCCATCGGAGCCGTTCTCCTCCAAACCAACGATGGTGTAGAACAATCAGTCCCATACATATCACAAAAACTACGCGGGCCGGACCTCAACTGTGCGGTGCAGGAGAAGGAGATGCTTGTAGTCATGCACGCTTTCAAAACGTGGCGGTGCTACCTAGAATGTCGATGATGCATTGTCCGTACCGCCCATCACACTCTGAAATATTTCAAAACTCGGCCAAATCTAAGCCATCAATAAACTCGATGGATTGAGTTCCTCGAGTCCAACTGCCAGTGCGACATCAAGTACCGGCCTGGAAAAACAAATGTGGTGGATGCTCTGAGTCGTTTACCTCAATTAATGGCGGGATCAATACCTTGCTCATCGAACGAGGTTGATTTATCGGTGAGGTTGCTCGCGAAAGGTTACGAGGAATTCAGTAAGTAAGACGAAACTGAGTTCTGGTTTGACGGCCCTTACTAGCGACGGTAGTTCACTCGCCAGGTCGTCATTCCACCAAATGAGGAGCTATGAAGAATGCTTTTGGAGGAATGCCATGACACCGGTCCAGGTGGATTTTTTGGCAAGGAATAGAAAACCAAGAAGCTGGAAAAGTAGTATTGGTAGTACAAGATGCAAGTCTATGTGTCGAACTTCTGCAAATTGTGTGACACCTTTCAGAGACAAAAATTCGGTCGCACGAGGCCGCCAGGCCTACTCCAACCCCTACCTATTACGACCGAACCGTGGGCCCACATTGACATGGATTTGGTGACGGGACTACCCGCCACCCCCGAGGGTTATGACACCATCCTCGTCATGGTGGTCGGATTTTCTAAGATATCGCACTTCATTCCGACGACGACCACCGTCACCGTAAAAGGAGCAGCTCGTTGGTTTCTAAACTAGACCGTACAGCTTCATGGCGTGCCACACATCATCATCTGCAACAGGGACGATCGCCTCACCAGCCGTTTTTACGTGAACTGATGACACGTTATGGTATTCAGATCTAGCTATCGACGACATTCTACAGTCAAACCAACGGGCAAATGGAGCGGACCAATCAGACGCTCGAACAGCTTCTCCGTAGAACATGCGAGCCGCACGGCACCGATTGGACAGCCAAGTTGCCGAACGCCGAAATCGCATACTACCGCCACAGGTAAAATCCCTTTCCAGATGGTTTACGGTTTTTTTCTCGCCGCACTAGCTGGATTACAAAGTCAGAGCAACATCCCCACCCACGGTAAACATCCACCGGAGGGATTTCCCAAGCGTTTGGGAGGAAACACGGTAAACTCTTGCAAAAACTTGAGTAGTTATGAAGCGAGTAGTCGGTCGACATCACAGCGATGACATTTTCAACACTGGTGATTGAGTCTTCCTCTGTTCAACGAAGATGAAGCTACGAGGAGAGGACTTCGCAAAGCTCAAACCCCAATGGTTAGGACCGGTTGAGATCGAGCGAATGCAAACCCCTATCGTCGCCCAAATTTGCCTGCCTGATAACATGGCAGTCCACCCAGTCTTCCACATTAGCAAGCTCAAGCACTATCGTCACTCTAGTACAAACTTCCCCGGTAGAGATACCGCGCCTCCACCTCCTATACAAGTGGACGGGGATACCAAGGACATAGTTGAAGACATCATGGGACATTGACTGAGATTCTCTGCCGTGGGAAAACGGCAGAGAATCTGGTCAAGTGGCCTGGCAAAGTTGTCTCGCAGAACATCTGGGAGCCCTACGAGAACCTCTGAGACTTTGCTCATCTGATCAATGGCTATTATCATGGTCATTGACCTACGTCTGCTAGCGCGTCGGGACGTTGCGACTTAAAAGGGGGGGAAGTGTTGCGTTCCTGGTGTACACGAGTCCCTAAAATTCGCGAGTGGGCATTTCTTTCATTACTGTCATGGCCCACCACGCATCGAACCTCAAATTTTTATGCCGCTTGGCCGAGGGTATTTTGGCCAACTGCTCAGACCTCCGGTGTTCCGTTCCAGACAATTATGACAACTTTGTCCACCTTCCAGAAAGGTCGAAAAAAGTGTCGCGAACTATGTTGATGTTTTGATACTGTTCGGTGGACTTCTCAACGACGCTAGACTTTTATGAAAGACGTGAATCAATATTCTCGAAGCCACCCGAATTCTCGAGGGAGCTTCTCAAAGCAGCCACTCACAGCGCGGCCTTGCACACGTAGCTGGGCTCGAGCGCTGATGACCTGCCATATGCCTCATACTCATTCTTGGCATTGTACATACGTGTTGGACTCACTCGACACTTGTCATCGAAGTACACTACTTACTACTTCATACGAATTATGGACTTGTTCCAAATCCTCTAATCTTATTTGGTGCCGCACCTCATCCCTATGAACAGCTTCGGTTGCGCTCGGCGTAGCATGGTGAGAGGCTACTTTGAGAAACTCCTACGAGAAATTGGGGGGGTTTCGAGAATAATTCTAGCATCGTCAAGAAGTGGTCTGAATAGTATCAAAAGATCTTCAAGAATTGCGATAGTACTGTTGACATTTGTGGAAAGTGGTTGAACCTGTCAGAACCTTCTAGAACGAAATGGAGATTGGTCCAGTTGACCGAAACGCGCAAACCGATCGGCGTGAAATTCCGTAGGCTGTCACATGGTGGGCCATGAATGCAAGGAAAACAAGGGTGCAAAGATGCACGCAAGGCGTGCATGGGTTACGAAGTACAATCGACATACATATAAAATGAATTGAGAAGGAAAAAAGAGGTGGCAAGGAAAATGAATTTTTAATATGTATTTTCTTTCGAGAATTTATGTTGGATAGGTGATGGAAGAAATGAAAACCATTTGTACACTTTTTTATACACGACGGTGTAGGAGCTGCTCAGATGTAAAAGAAACAAGAATTTTATTCTAGAATGATACGCATCCTCTGGCATGGATTATATGCTAGTATATGTGTAATCGTGTGTTTTTTTAAAACACACGATTACACATATACTTTGGCATGTATTTATGTAGGTATGTATGTATGTTCTATGTATGCATTATGTATCAGAGGTTGAAACTTTTCTTGCACTATTGGCTTTGATGCGAGCTGTTTCACTTTTATGTCTTTTGTGGCAATTCTCCGATCGAGGTCGAGTATGGTCCAGGTTTGTTGTGTCGCGCTGGATTGTTTGAAGGGTCAAGATGGACCTGTCACTAGATCGGCGGTCTCGCTCGATCCGCATCAACATGGATCAAGGAATACCCTCCACGTTGCGTGTAGTCAGCCCGAGCCGGGGCCACCAGCAAGGGCCTCAGATGTTGTGCGACAAACTACAAAAAAAAGCCGTTAGATTACAACCTTCTCATATCCGCCAAGTGGGATGTGCCATTGCATGTCGGGTCCTGTTTGGCTCAATTGGTGTTCCTTGATCGAATGAGCAGAACATGCTGTTCACCTTGAACACTGGAGGGGTGAGTCTCGCATTGTGGTCGAGCTCCGAAAGGTGGACAAGGTGATACGGGAAACAGGGGAAAGAACAGTTTTTAAAAAGTGGATGTCGAAAGGAAAACAATAGGGATACTTCGTAACCCAAAAATGCCCATGCATGGAGTTAAAGGATGCGTGTTCGTGTGGGACATAACTCAAAGCATGCCTCATTCTTGTTTACCTCTTGCATACGTGCGCTCGAAAAATCTGATTTTTCTTAAAAATGAACCCATTTTTAAAAATCGTCTTTTCGTATTACCTGCATTTCATCCGCGGTGTAACAAAAAATGAGTGAGTTCAGAAAGTTTTTGTAAAATGGGCAGTTTATGTGAAGGTGACTAGGAATGGGGCAAAATGGAATTCCCGCCTCTCTAATGTGTCCCCCTTTGTACGTGCAGCTCAGGATCCCGCTAGTCGTGTAGGGTCATTGGAGTTGCCGGAGCGCATTCGCGTTTAGCGAGTGCAAAGCGAACTCCGTCCAGGAATCTCCATCCATTGACCAGGAGCGCTCGCTTTCCTAAAATCACGAATGACATTCTTCCTCTTCGAACTAATTCGACCATGTTACTCAGCTTGTCACCATCGTGGGCCCGCGCTTTATGCGGGTTCCTCGCGTTGTGTGCCTTGGGGCATGCCGCCGGAATAATACACAAGCGCGGGACAGGTTGTGCGGACTTCTTCTGTCACCAACAGGAGCTGGAAGATTCAGCTTTCATGTGAACCTTGTGGTATGCTGCAGGCTTTGTAGCTGTCAAGAAAGGTATTTTCATGCTTAACTGCAGACGATTCGTCTACGCTGGAAGCAATTCTTGGGACCTCATGAAGGTGAAGCTCCAAGAAGGGTTTCTTTAACCTGCGACAACCTGTCGCACTCATTGAGCGGCGACGCACCAAAACATCGTCCATAATCCCCCCACCTCCCCGTGCCTTGGTTGCAGAATGCGAGTGATCCCTCTACGATCTGGACTGTACGTGTCATTCTCTGGGACGCTTAAGTGTTCGGATTCACGCCGTGCACGCTGATCAAGTGCGAAGCTTTTCTGTGCAGGTTGATGACACCATGAAGCGCATGATCAGCATGAATCTGACGGTTGCACGCACATGGGGTTTCATGTCCCAGTTAAGATCATCTTCAAATGTTGAGGTTCTATTGTTTCCGACAGCGGATTTGAACTTGGTCACTTAAGTTACACCTTGTTGCTTGCTACAGTTCAGAATATCCCCTCCAGATTTCTCCAGGGGTTTACAACGAGACAGCGTTCAGAGGTAGTTACTTTCACTGGGTCTGTTCTGGCAGCAATTTCTTGGTGCCTCGTGGCGCTTTCTCCATATGTTTTTCCGTTTTCTCTGATCATATACCTCTGCTCATTTTCAGCTCTCGATTATGTCATTCACCGCGCAAGAGTAAATGGCATTCGCCTAATAATCGCGTTAGCCGACTATTGGAGCCCTGCGGAAGGAGTATCCAAAGTACAGTCTTGTTTGCCTGCCGGGGCAGCTCTCCAATGTTTGACGCTTGGATGTTGGCAGCTCATTGTGCCGTGCATCGACTGCCCTGCTCTGCAGTACGTGAAGTGGGCTGGCATGAAGAACAGCGACAATTTCTACACGAGTCCGAAATGCAGGAGGTTCTACCTTCGACATGTTAAGGTAAGGGAAAGTTTGGTCGTTGTGGCAGCAAAACTTCGAGTTTCGGTGGTTTCATTGTCACTGTTCAAGCTTGTCCGAACTGCAGACTGTTCTTGAGCGACGTAATCATTTCAGTGGAATCCGCTACAATCAGGATCCTACTATTATGGCATGGGATCTGCTCAATGAGCCGAGGTACATGCATGAAACATTGCATTTCCTGCGGTTTGTCCCTTATCGGTTTTTTTAATGCTGGCGAAATATTGTAAATCACAGATGCTTCCGGGATAGCTGTTCGCAAGAGGTTCAAGACTGGGTGAAAAGTATGTCCGTGGCTGTTAAGGTGAGCTGTGCGTTCGTTTCTCGAGTCAATGCGAGCTGTGGTTAGAGGAAGGCCTTGTAACAGAGTTCGAACTCTGCAGGCTTTGGATAGAAATCACCTACTTACAACAGGATTTGAAGGTTTTTACTCATCTTCGAGGGAAAAGCAGCGGTTCAACCCTGGAGGTAAGGAGCATTGTAGAGTGAAGCCTCCAGCATTGCTTGCTGGCTGTGTTTCACAAAGGAGCAATAAAAATTTCAACAAGTCCTACTGCAGAGCCGTGGGGAGACTGGGCTTCACACACTGGGCAAAACTTCATCGCAAATCACGGGCTGGCTTCAATAGACTTTGCTGTGGCCCACCTTTGGATTGAGAACTGGATATCCCAAGAAACGCCAGAACAGAAGATTGCATTTGCCAGAAGTTGGGTTGAAGCGCATAACAGGCATGCCAAGATGGTTCTCAAGAAGCCCCTGGTCTGGGAAGAGTTTGGAATGGCTGACCTAATGTGGAATGGCACGTCGGCAAAAACTTTGTAAGAATGATTTCCTACTGCAATGCAGTTTCTTCGATGTCACAAATGGTGTGTACTTCCCAGTCTAAATCTGAGCTTGCATTCCTGTGCAGAATTTTCAGCGAAGTCCTACCAATCATGTTCCAGGACATGGTGTCAGGAGGAGCTGTTCAAGGGACCAACTTCTGGGTGTTGAACAGTCCCGGTAGGCAATAATTTTGCAGTGAGATTTCCTTTTGGCATCAGTGGTCTGATGGAGCACCAGCTGAAGGCCCCCCTTTCAAACATGTCTGGGCAGATGGTGCGTTCAACTATACAATAGATCCCAAAGATGAAGCTGCCAAGTTGATACAAGAGTATGCGGTGAAAACAGCAGTCTTTCAGAAAAGGTAAGGGGATCCAATTACCTCTGGTCCACATTCTTACCAAAGTCAGAGAATAACGCTTGTGTGTCCACCATTTCAGTGTCATCAATTGGTGCAACAGGCCCAGACATGGCCCACCGAGACGAATTCCTCCACATGGCGGGCAGTCCAGTCCTGCGGAAGGTGATTGGACAGGTGGATCACTCATTCCAGCTGAAAGCCTCAATGATCCTACTTATGGTAACTCAGACTTCCCTACTTGGGATGGAGATGATACAGCTGGGGATACAGGTGCTGCACAGGAGAGCGCCCAACCATCTTTGCCTGCAAAAGGATCCACCAAAGTCTCCATCCGGCTCACACAATTTGGAACCTTAGGCACAATGGCCCTTGCTTTTGTTGCATTGGTACTCTAACAGTGCAGGCGTTTTTCTGTGAGGCGTCTAGGTTAATGGCGACACCTCTCACCCTGGTGGGGTGCTCTTTCCCTCTGTTTTTGGGGTTGTAAGTGCGGCTTGCAGCTCTTAAGAACTCTGAAGATTCATTAACAATGGTTTGTTCTTCTGGTTCTTCCTTGGCAAGAAAGGATGCATAACATGAGGTGATGTTGTGCATGGACTGCAATGGAATAACTCTATGTAGGAGCAGAAGGTGCACACTTTTCTCAACAATGTGGATGTTAATTTGTTAAGCACATCAATTACAGTCAATAGTTTTTTCCATGAATGTTATTGAACCATGCCAGCTGAACAACAGGGTTCTTTTCCTCGTTTTCAACCTGTTTGGCTAGAATACTCACTATAAACTCTTCCTTAGTGTCCGGTGGACTGTTCACAAGAAGAAAACCATGCCAACTATACAAGTAATACAATACACTTCTCCAATACACTAGGGGGGGGGGGGGTGTCCAGCTGGGATCCCATTGTGGCGGAGTTGAAGTACACTAAGCTGTTTGTGTACAGCCTTATAGCTGGTTACATAGACAAAGAGAGAGACGTCAGATGCTTGAAATCGACGGTTCTTATCCTTCAAACATTTTTTTTACAAAAGCCTTCAAGTGTTGATCATTGATGGTGTTGAAATGTCGACAAGGTCATTGCTTAAAAGTACACCAAAGTTTTTTTCTGAAGTATGTAACAGCTATACTACCCAATACACTCTACACCTTTTGGGGGGGTCCTTGGGGGGATACTTCTTTTGGTGGGAGCTCGCTGGAGCTCCCAGCGATTACCCCACCCTCAAAGACCAAAGTGTTGGGGGGAAGTGTACTGGGGAGTGTAGCTGGGGGGGGAGGGGGCATACAGTTATGTCCTGTGTGGATATTCATGGCAAATAGACAACAAAAATGGATTGTCAGAAATAAAATAGGCTAAGATTTGTGCCATTAGCACAGTACGCTCCCTGTTTCAAAGTACCAATGCACTTTAGCTGGAGTGGGAGGGAGGGGTACAATGAGGTGACGTGATCCTTAACTGGTCCACTGGGAAGACTATTGAGGAAGACGTATGATGTTACCGACCAGGGGTGCTTTATACGTCACAAGTATTGTTGAGGTGAACCCCAAAAAAGGAGTATCTGGGGGAAAATGCGCCTTTGAAAAGTTTCTTGGTGCATTGCAATTTCACGCATTCATCAAGAAGGATGTTTTCGTACCTCAAATGAAATCGATTCATACTTTTGAGCACTCAGGTTTGAGTGAACTTCATTTGATTCACCAGAAGAGTCTTCCCAAAAGGGTACTAGAAGGCATGTTTCTAGTATACCTCTCGCTTTGCTCTACACCGACCTCCAGCGGCTGATGTGTATGGTCCAGCAACTCAGTGACCACATAACCACTGAGCTGGCTCCTTCCATGAGTCTGATTTGTTGCGGGCCTTAGAAGACGATGCCCACAGCACAGGAGATATGGTTGATCGTGCCACTTTCGTACACTACGTAACCTTTGAAAAGTACCCATGCAATGTCATAACTTCATACAAGCTTGCTTTCGTGTATCCATTTGTTACCTCACTACTACCACTGCGAACAAGTAAAACCTTAGTTGAAGAATGAATTAAAGTATTTTTGGTTAAATTGTATAAAACAGTGTTACATAAATTTCTTGATGTCTTAAACAGTGTGTGGATTTCCTATTTCTGTAATTCGTAGTTCTGAATGTTACTCTTGTCAGTTGCAAGATCCCAACAATGAACTATCGTTCATAATTTTTCAATGAAATATTTCACTCAATCTTCTACAGGATACGAGCACGTGATCAAATCAACAGTTGCGAAGTCGATTGCCCCCCCCCCCCCCCCTCTCCCCCAGAACACCACAAGTGCATCTGGTTGGTGTACTGGGGAGTGTATCGTGCTGATGCAAAGATGTACAAAATGGCACATCTTCTTCCAATACCAGTATACTCTTCTCATCCCTCTCTCCCCCTCCAAAAAAATCTTCGAGTGTATTGGGTTAGTGTGGCAGTGATTGTATCGTAGATAAACGCAAAACTGTACACAATGGTATGAATACCCTTGTGTATAAAAACAATTGTCCTCCAGCTACATTGACCGATACACCCCCAAAATACATTTCCGGCTGTTATGGGGGGGAGTGGGGACCTTTGGAACCCTTGTCCCAATCCAGCAGTAAGTAAGTGTATCTTAGAAGTGCTGTTTGTATCCCTATTTAGGCGTCCATGATCAACTCTGAACGTTCATCGCAAGGGATCAACGGCTTACGTGGACCTTTCCTTGTGAATGTAATCTGACGTGAAGTCTTCTAACGACGATTCATTGGCGTATTGGTGCCTGATGTCTTGTCTCCCCCTCCCCCCCCCCCCCCCCCCCCCCCC
>SZWC01029740.1:7013-25609 GCA_023375785.1 Penium margaritaceum | reverse complement strand
TAAGTCCCTCAGTAACAACCTGCACTACTGGATCCGGTGGATGATCCGCCGGATCAGGTGGATCATCCACCGGACGCCTCGGCAGGCCTATCGGAGCATTTTCTCCAGATGGTAATTTTGTTACTCGGTCCGGTCGATTATCCACCGGATTACGAGTCGCAGCCGGCTCGCAGAGCCGCTGCGCATACCCCAACTTTGGAAAGCCATATCTCCCTCGAGACTTGTCCGATTCCGGCGAATCAACTTCCACCGGATTCAACGACTTGTCCACTTTCAGGGGAAATCCTTCATTTTAGGATCCAAGCAAATGTCGAGTCGCCAGATCCGTCGGAGCGGAGTTTCCATTTTCTGACGCCTCGACAGCGCCTCCCGGCGCCGCACTTAGGCATGCAGAGGGGCAATTTTTCAACATTCTCCCCCTTGCACCTTCCATGCCCGCTGCTCCTGCTTGCTCTCACTCATCTTCCGCTGCGCCCTCCAGCCCATCATAGCTGGTCATCCCAAGTCCGGTCACGCTCATCGCGTGCCGGTCCGCGGGTTGCACTTTGGTCAGGCAATCCGCAAGGATGCTGAGTGTGCTGCAGTGCTGCAGCACCACCTGCCCCTTCTCGACCATGTCCTGTGCGTATTGATAACGCACGTCAATGTGCTTCGTCTTCCTGTACTGCGTCGGGTTGTTGGTCAGCAAGATGGAGCCGGTATTGTCCTCGTGCACCACCGTAGGCTCCTGCTGCGGCACGCCCAGCTCCCCAGTAACCTGCGGAGCGGCACCGCATCCTTGACCGCCTCGGCCAGTGCGATGTACTCAGCTTCCACTGTGGAGGTGGCGACGCAGTCTTGCTTCCTGCTGCACCACGAGACCGCTGCACCAGCGAGGAAGAACACGTAGTCGGATGTGGACTTCCACTTGTCCACATCGCCAGCATAGTCTGCGTCCGTGTAGCAGACTAGACGCAAAGAGTCCGCCCGCACCTTGCCGTTAAACCTCAGGCGCGCGTGCCGCGTCGCCTGCAGGTAGCACAGGATGCGCTTGACCGCCTGCAAGTGTAGTGGCCCTGGATCGGCCACGTACCTGCTCACTTGGCCCACCGCGTAGGCCAGGTCCGGTTGAGTCGCCACCATGGCGTACATGAGGCTGTCCACCGCCGATTGGTAAGGCACCCCTGCCATATCCTCCCGCTCTTCTTTTGTCTGCGGCGCCATTGCCGCACTCAGTTCAAAGGTCGTGGAGACAGGACTGCACACTGGTTTGCAATCCTCCATGCCGTACCTCTTCAGAACCTCGGCCACGTATTTGGCCTGCCCCAGCTCAAGCGTGCGCGCCCTCCAGTTCCGCGTAATTCTCACCCCGAGATAGAACTCCAGCTCCCCCATGTCTGACATTTAGAACCTGCTGCTCAGCTGCTCTTTCAGCTGCTGTAGGCTCGGCAGGTCTGAGGAGCACAAGATCAGATCATCCACGTAGAGTGCGACAATCTGATGGGGCTTCTTGCTGCGCCGCATGTATACACTGTGATCCGCCTCACAGCGCTTGAAGCCGAGTTGTGGCATGAAGCTATCCATCTGTTGGTACCAGCATCGGGGCGATTGTTTTAGCCCGTACAAGGACTTCTGCAGCTTGCACACCTTGCCCTCCGGTGCCTCCACCCCCTCCGGCACCTCCATGTAGATTTCCTTGTCGATGATGCCATTTAGGAAGGCCGTCTTTACGACCATTTGATGGAGCTCCATGTCCTTCTCGGCTGCCACCGTAAGGATCGCTCGGATGCTTGTGAACTTGGTGACGGGGACAAATGTCTCATCGTAGTGCTTGCCCTTACGCTGTGCGTACCCCTTTGCCACAAGCCGCGCCTTTTACTTGTCAACCACACCTTCCTTTGTGAACTTGGTCTTGAAGACCCACTTGGAGCCGATGACCTTGGCGTCTTTTGGCCTGTAAACCAGCTGCCACGTGTCGTTTTCAGCAATGGACGCCAGCTTCGACTTGATGGCAATGTCCCACTGCTTTCCCTCAGGCTGCGCAAGTACCTCTTGCACGGTTGTCGGCTCCGTTGATGCAGCCAGCATGCACCGCGTCATGCCGATCCATCGACCGGTGCCTGCATCGAAACGCTTCCCCGCTCTCCGCTGCCTCCCGCTGCAGCGCGACAGTCTTGGCGTCTCGTCGCTCTGCTGCGATCCTTCTGACTCAGCCCGCTCCAGTGAATCATGGACTGAATGGCTCCCCAAGGATCCCTCCCACTCTGGTGAACCATCAACCGGACGGGTGGCGCGTCCGAAGGAGTTTTCTCCGACGCCCGACGTGATCTCCGCTGGGAGTACGCGCTTCGGCACTCACGGTGCTTCCTTCGACGGATCATTCCGCCGGATCTCCAGCCCAGCTGCATCGTCGTCGGAGTCCGCCGCGTCGGCTGCTGCACGTGCTGCACCGCCGCGCTCTGACGCCGCATCCTCGACCTCCGCGTCCGCTGGCTCCTCCTTGTAGTCAAGGAGCTGGAACCACTCCCCCTGTTTTGGAGTGTTCCCGACGCTCATGTCGTTGCTGTTGCTGCTGAAGCTCTACTGCTTGTCAAACTCGACGTCACAGCTGCGGATGATCTCTTGAGTGCGCGGGTCCCAGAGCCGATACGCCTTTTGCATGCTCTCGTAGCCGAGGAACAAGCACGGCTTTGCCTGCACTTCTAGCTTGCTGTCGCGTCGTTGCGCCGCCTGCACCATCGCGTGCGCCTTGCACCCGAATACCTTCAGGTGCACCACGTTTGGCTTGCGCCCGCTCCAAACCTCCTGCGGCGTCTTCCAGCCGCCCTTTCACTTCAGCACCGCTGTTGCGGTGAGGTTGAAGGTGTAGCTCGCTGTACGCACAGCCTCCGCCCAGAAACATCGCGGCAATCCCGCATCCACAAGCATGGTCCGCACCATGTTGAGCAGCGTCTGGTTCGCCCGCTCTGCCACTCTGTTGGACTGTGGCGAGTATGGAGTAGTGGGTTCCCATTTGATGCCCTGCTGCTTCATCCACCCGCTGCAGCCCACATACTCTCCGCCATTGTCGCTGCGTAGCACTATGACCTTCCGGCCAGTCTGCCTCTCCACCACTGCAACGTACTCCTTCAGCCGGTCCAGGACCTCGCCTTTCCACTTCATGAAGTACAAGTAGAGCTTCCAGCTGCAATCGTCAATGAAGGTAATGAAGTATCTGAAGCCGCCGTTTGATGGCGTTTTGAATGGTCCGTACACGTCGCTGTGCACGACCTACATCAGGTCCTTTGTGCAAGCTGCGTTCTCGTTGAATGGCTTGCGCCGTGCCTTGCCCAGAATGCAAGGCTCTCACTTTTTGTGCGCTGCTACATCTCTTGCTGCATCTGCACCGTCGATGAAAAGGCCGCACACCATGTCGCGCTTTGCCATCTCCTTAACGGTTGCGGGCGCCGAATGCCCCAACCGTCGGTGCCAGAGCTCCAGATCAGCGCCATATTGACGACGCGCTCCTGCGAATCTGCTGCGTCGGATGCCGCAGGGACCACTTTGGTCTCCACGATGTAGAGACCGCCCTCGCGCTTTGCCTCCAGCACGACCTCGCCGTTGCCGTCGATGCGCACCACTGCGCCTTTCCTGTGGAAGAGCATCACATATCCCTTGTCTGTCAAGCGGCTAACACTCAGGATGTCAGGCAGGCCGGGGACGTGGTACACATCACGGATTGTGCAGAGCTCCTTCTTACCGCCCACCATGACTTCCACCTCCACGTCGCCTTGGCCGGCCGCCGGCTCGACTTTGTTGTTCGCGACCACCATCGACTTGGAGGACTTCTCGTAGGTGACGAATCCCACCTTCTCGACTTGGGTGTGCTCCACGGCCCAGGAATCCAGGCACTACCTGTTGGCCTTCTTGAGGAAGTGGTTCTTGTTGCCGTTGAGGAGCAACCTGCCCTTGCTGTTTTTGCCGCTGGTCTTTGCCTCCTCCGGGCACTCACGGGCCCAATGACCCTCCTTGCCGCAATTGCGGCACACACTTTTCTTGGCGCCCTTCTTTCCTCCGCCCTTTCCGCCACTTCCTCGGCTCCCACTTCCGCCACCATGCAATTTGGTGACAAGGGCCGATGAGGAACACAAGGACTCCCCGCACCTCCGGCACTGTGCCTCGTTGCGGATGTACTCTGAGACTGCGCCATAGGTGAGCTTGTCCTCCGACCATCCTCCAAGGACGGTGATGAGTGGACCCCAACTGTCAGGTAGGGCCATGGGGAGGGCCATCGCCTGCAGCTGCGTGTCCATCTTCCACCCCCCATCATTGCATTGCGAGGCAAGCGACTCGATCTGCCGCATGGCGGAGATGACATCATCTCCCTCCTCGATTCTCACCATGAGGAGTTGCTTCATCGTGAAGATTTTGTTCGTGAGCGACTTGGATTGGTGGATGGCGCACAGCTTTTTCCAAGCTTCGGCTGCCAGCTTGCAGCCTTGGAAGTAGCCCCACTGCAACTCGGCTGTCCCGGACACCAGGAGCATGAGCGCCTCCGTGTTCTTCTTTTCGAAGGCCTGCTTCTCCACATCCGTAGCAATCGCCTCTGTGAGCACCTCCTTTCCCAACATGACATCCAGTAGCCCCTTATGCGAGAGGTGCAGTTCAAACTGCCACCTCCATAGCCCGAAGCCCGGGCCGCCCGCATACTTCTGAATGGGCTACGTCTCCTTCTGCGCCATGTGCGCAGCTGCTACTCCGACGAGTTCTCAGAACTTCACGGTGACGTTCAAGATGACGATCCCGTGCGCTTCGGAAGACGTGAACGTTGGAGGCGTTAGGATAACGCCGTTTGATCCCGTGGGCCCATAACCCTTTGTCAGGATGAGATCCACGTTGTGCGGTCCCAACTTTTGTATGATCACCTCTAGTGATTCACGTCTACTGTTTTGGGTGAATCTGAGACTGAGCGTGAGCTTTCTGGTCACCTCACGCTATGCGAGCAGGAATTCAGAGACAGTCAGTTTGCGAAGGGAATAACATCATTTTGCGTGAGTTTTTTAACATAGATATGATCACAACATGTATAGGGCTAGTCATGAGCTTTCCAACGCACCAAACCGCGAGCAATTCGGCCAAGCGTAGCTCAAGTTATGCTTGCCGAAGCGCAGGAATCACCCACCACAGAAGCCTGACGCCACCACTAGCCGTGGCGCCTTCGTTCACGTGCGAAGCGCCTTTCCCGAGGCGCATACACCATTGCACATGGTGTGGGGGTCCCCTGCACTATTTCCACGCACCCTACCCACTTTTGGGTCGTGTTTGGTGATGGGGTGTGACGAGGTTCGAAACCTGTCCGCGGACCTGCAGTCAAAAGTTTGACGAAGTCCCCGAGTAACAAAACGTACTACTGAGTTTCGGACGTCGAGCCAGGATTTTGGCTAAGTCCCTCAGTAACAACCTGCACTACTGGATCCGGTGGATGATCCGCCGGATCAGGTGGATCATCCACCGGACACCTCGGCAGGCCTATCGGAGCATTTTCTCCAGATGGTAATTTTATAACTCGGTCCGGTCGATTATCGACCGGATTTTGAGTCGCAGCCGGCTCCCAGAGCCGCTACGCATACCCCAACTTTGGAAAGCCATATCTCCCTCGATACTTGTCGGATTCCAGCGAATCAACTTGCACCGGATTCAGAAACTTGTCAACTTTTAAGGGAAGTCCTTCATTTTGGGATCCGAGCAAATGTCGAGTTGCCAGATCCGTCAGAGCGGAGTTTCCATTTTCTGGCGGCTCCTCAGCGCCTCCCGGCGCCGCACTTGGGCATGCGGAGGGGTAATTTTTCAACACTTAGGTCACATTATCACTAGTTCAACAATTCTTTGGTCATGCATTCACTCTGCCTATTGTCCTTTGGGCACATGATCATTGTGTTGATGGTGCTGTGCTCGCAAGTTCACTGTTTTTCTGGTGTTTTGGTTACACCATAACTGTTTTAATGGTCTCCAGGTCATCCTTTCACTATGTCTATGGTGCTTTGGTCACATTATCACTATTTCCATGGTGCTTTGGTTACAATTTCACTCTGTCTATGGTGCTTTGGTCACAATATCACTGTTTCAACGGTACTTTGGTCACACTTTTCTCTTTCCATGGTACTTTCATCACATTATCATTGTTTGAATGGTGCTTTAGTGACACTTTCAAGGTGTAACTGGTACTTAGGTCACATTTTCACTGTTTCAATGGTTCTTTGGTCATACCTTGGCTGTGTATATGGTGCTTGGGTCACATAATCACTGTCTCAATGGTGCTTCGGTCATACGTTCACATTGCTGTGGTTCTTTGGTCACATTAACACTGTTTCAACGGTGCATTGGTCACACTTTCATTGTTTCTATGGTGCTTTTGTCACATTCTCACTGTTCCAATGGTACGTTGGTCACTTTATCACAGTTTCAATGGTGTTTTGGTCATATTTTCACTATGTCTATAGTGCACAGGTCATGTTATCACTCTTTCAATGGTGCTTTGCTCACACGTTTGCTGTGTCTACGTTGCTTAGGCCACATTATCACTGTTTCAATGGTACTTTGGTCACACCTTCACTGTGTCGATGCTGGTATGGTAACGATATCACTGTTTCAATGGTGCTTTTGTCACACTTCTTCTGTTTAAATAGTTTATAAATAATGTTATCACTATTTCAATGGTGGTTTGATCATACTTGTACCGTGTCCATGGTGTTTTGGTGACACTACTACTCTTTCAATGGTGCTTTGGTCACACTAGCATTGTGTCTACAGTGCTTTGGTCACATTATCACTGTTTTAATGGTGCTTTGGTCACAATTTCATTGTGTCTACGGTGCTTAGGTGACATCATCATTGTTTCAATGGTGCTTTGGTCACACTTTGATGTATCTATGTGGTTTTAGTTACACTATAATGTTTCAATGGTGCTTTGGTCACAGTTTCACTGTGTCCTAACGCTAAGATCACGTTGTCACAGTTTCAATGGTCCTTTGGTCACATCTTCAATGGTGCTTTGGTCACTTATTACTATTTTTATGGTGCTCTTGTCACACATTCAGCGTTTCTATGGTGCTTAAGTCACATTATCACTATTTCAATGGTGCTTTGGTCAAGCTTTCACTGTGTCTATCATGCTTAGGTAACATCATCATTGTTTCGATGGTGCTTTGATCACACTTTAACTCTTCCTATGGTCCCTTCTTCACGTTACCACTATTTGATTGGTGCTTTCGTCACACTTTCACTGTGTCTATGGTGCTTTTGGTCACATTATCGATGTTTCAATGGTACTGTGGTTAAACATTCTCTGTGTATAAGGTGTTTTGGTCACATCTCTACTTCAATGGTGCTTTGGTCACACTCTAACTGTGTCTATGGTGCTTGTGTCACATTATGACTGTTTCAATAGTGCTTTGGTCATACTTTCAATGTTTCTATTGAGCTTTGCTCACATTATCACTGTTTCAATGGTATCTTGGTCACATTTTCTCTGTGTACATAGTGTGCAGGTCACCCTATCACTATTTCAATGGTGCTTTGGTCACGCTTTCACGGTTTTTATAGTCCTTAGGTCACATTATCACTTTTTTAATGGTGCTTGGTCACACTTTCACTAATTCTATTGTGCTTATGTCTTATTATCAATGTTACAATGGTGATTTGCTCATAGTTTTACTGTGTCTATGGTACTTTGGTTACATTATCTCTCTTTCAATAATGCTTTACTCCCACCGTTACTATGTCTATGGTGCTTAGGTCACATTATCACCGTTTCAATGTTGCTTTGGTCCACTTTCACTAGGTCTGTGGTGCTTAGGCCACATTACCAGAGTTTCAATGGTTCTTTGGTTATACTTTCACCATGTCAATGGAATTAGGTCACATTACTACTGTTTCAATGGTGATTTGGTTACACTTTCAATGTGTCTACGATTTTTTTATCATATTATCACTGTCTTAATGGTGCCTTGTTCACAATTTTGCTTTGGCTATGGTGCTTAGGTAACATCATCACTGTTTCAATGGTGCTTTGGTCAGACTTTTATATATCGATGATGCTTTAGTTACATTATCACTTCTTCAATGGTGCTTTGGTCACAGCTTCATTCTGTCTATGGTGCTTTGGTCATTTATCACTTCTTTAATGGTGCTTTGGTCATGTATTCACTGTGTCAATGGTGCTTAGGTCACATTATCTCCATTTCAATGGCGCTTTGGTCAATCTTTCACTGTGTATGTTGTGCTTAGATCACATTATCACTATTTCAATGGTACTTTGGTCACACTTTCACTGTGCCTATTGTCCTTTGGGCACATGATCACTGTTTTGATGGTACTTTGGTCACACTTTCACTGTGTTTCTGGTGGTTTGGTCACATTATCACTGTTTCAGTTGTCTCTTGGTCATCCTTTTGCTGTGTCTATGGTGCTTTGGTCACATTTTCACAGTTTTAATGGTACTTTGGTGACACCTTCACTCCGACTATAGTTCTTACGTCACATTATAACTGTTTCAATGGTGCTTTGGTCACACTTTCATTGTGTCTATGGTGCTTATGTCACAATATCACTGTTTCAATGGTGCTTTGGTCACACCTTTCTGTTTCCATGGTACTTTGCTCACGTTATCACTGTTTCAATGGTGCTTTTATCACAATCTCAATGTGTTAATAGTGCTTACGTAACATTGTCACTATTTCAATGGTGCTTTGGTCATACCTTTGATGTGTATATGGTGCTTGTGTCACATCATCACTGTCTCAATAGTGCTTTGGTCATACTTCACACTGTCGTGGTGCTTTGGTTACATAAGCACTGTGTCAGTGGTGCATTGGTCACACGTTCACTGGTTGTATGGCAATTTGGTCACATTCTTACTGTTCCACTTGTACTTTGTATTAATATCACAGTTTCAATGGTGCTTTGGTCAGACTTTCACTGTGTCTTCAGTGCTCGTGTCATATTATCACTGTTTTAATGGTGCTTTTGTCACACGTTTGCTATGTCTGCAGTACTTAGTTCACATTATCACTGTTCAATGATGCTTTGGTCACACTTTCACTGTGTCTATGGTGGTGTGATGACATTCTCACTGTTTCAATGGTGCTTTGGTCACACTTCCACTGTTTAAATAGTGGAAGTGTGACCAAAGCACCATTGAAACAGTGAGAATGTTACCACATCACCATATAGTTCTTGGGTCATGTCAACACTGTTTTCATGGTGGTTTGGTCACACTTTCTTTCATTCTATAGTGTTTAGGTTAAATTATCATTGTTACAATGGTGATTTGTTCATAATTTTACTGTGTGTTTGGTACTTTGGTTACATTATATTTCTTTCAATAATTCTTCAGTCACACCGTCACTATGTCTATGGTGCTTAAGTCACATTATCACCGTTTTAATGGTCTTAGGGTCACACTTTCACTGTCTACGGTGCTCAGGTAATGTAATCACCGGTTCAATGGTGTGTTGGTCAAATTGATATGTTTCTATGGTCCTTTAGTTACATTATCAAATTTTCAATGGTGCTTTGGTCACACTTTCACTGTGCCTATGGTCCTTTGGTTACATTGTCACTGTCTCAATGGTGCTTTGGTCATACTTTGAGAGTGTATATGGTGATTTGGTCACATTATCGCTGTTTCAATGGTACTTTGGTAAAATGTTCATTGTGTGTTATGTACTTTGGTCACATTATCACTGTTTCAATGGTGCGTTGGTCTCACTTTCACTGTGTCTATGACGATTATGTCACATTATCGCTGTGTCAATGGTGCTTTGATGACACTCTCACTGTATCTATGGTGCTTATGTCATGTAATCACGGTCTCAATGGTGCTTTTGTCACATGTTTACTGTGTGTATAGAACTGAGGTCACATTATCACTACTTGAATGGTGCTTTGGCCACACTTTCACTGTGTCTTTAATACTTTGGTCACGTTGTCACTGTTTCAATGACGCTTTGGTCACACGTTTAACGTATCTATGGTGTTTATATCACATTGTGATGGTTTCAATGATGCTTTGGTCACACTTTCACTGTGTCGATGATACGTTGGTCTCCTTGTCACTGTTTCCATGGTACTTTAGTCACAATTTCATTGTGTCTATTGTGTGTTGTTCACACCTTAGAGCTCTCTATGGTGCTTAGTCACATTGTCATTATTTCAATGGTGCTTTGGTCACACTTTCACTATGTCTATGGTGCTTAGGTCACATGATCATTGTTTCAATGGTGCTTTGGCCACAGTCTCACTGCGTCTATGGTGCTTTGGTCACATTATTACTGTTTCAATGGTGTTTTGGTCATAATTTCACTATGTCTATGGTGGTTTGGTCACATTGTCACAATTTCAATGGTTATTTGGTCAAACGTTTACTGTCTCTATGATGCTTCAATCACACTTTCACAGCTTTAGTGGTACTTTGCTGAAGCGTTCACTGTAAATATGGTGCTTATGTCACTTAACACTGTTTCAATGGTGCTTTAGTCGCACTCTCATTGTGTCGGTGGTGCTTAGGGCAATTTATTGCTTTTCCAATAGTGCTTTGGTCACAATTTCACTGTGTTTGTGGTGCGTTGGTTACATCATCACTATGTCAGTGGTTTTTTGTTCAGACGTTTACTGTGTCTATGGTGTTTAGGTCACATTATTATTGTTTCAATGGTGCTTTGGTCACACTTTCACTGCATTGGTCACATTATCACTATTTTAATGGTGTTTTGGTCACACGTACACTGTGTCCATGGTGCTTCAAAGACATTTTCACTGTTTCAATTGTGCTTTGGTCACAAATTTACTATGTATATGGTGCTTTGGTCATATTATCGCAGTTTCAATGGTCATTTCATCACACTTTCACTGTGTCTATGATGCTTTGGTCACATTATCACTGTTTAGATGGTGATTTGCTCACCATTTCACGGAGTCTATAGTGATTTTCTCACATTATCACTGTTTCAATGGCGCTTTCTTCACGCTTTAACTATGTCTATGGTGTTAAGGTAACATTATCACTGTTTCAATCGTGTTTAGCTCACACGTTTACTGTGTCTATAGTGCTTTGGTCACATTATCACAGTTTTAGTGATGCTTTGGTAACCCTTTCAATATGTCTATGGTGCTTAGGTCACATTATCACCATTTCAATGTTGATTTGGTCAGACTTTCACTAAGGCTATGGTGCTTAGGCCACATTATCACAGTTTTGATGGTATTTTGGTCATACTTTCACTATGTCGATGGAATTAGATCACACTATCACTGTTTCAATGGTGCTTTGGTTTCACTTTCACTGTGTCTATGGTAGTTCAATAACATTATCATTGTTTGAACGGTACGATTGTCCCACGTTCAATGTGTGTATAGTGCTTTGGTCACAATATCACTGTTTGAATGGTGTTTTTCTCACACTTTAACTGTGTCCATGGCACTTTGGTCACATTAGCACTGTTTGAATGGTACTTTAATCACAGATTTACTGTGTCTATGGTGCTTAGGTCATGTTATCACAGTTTCAATGGTACTTTGATCACAGTTTCACTACGTCTATGGTGCTTTGGTCACATAATCATTTGTTTCAATGGTGCTTTGCTCACTTTTTATTGTGTCTATGTTTCTTTGGTCACACTATCACTGTTGCGATTGTGCTTTAGTCACAAATTTACTGTGTCTATGGTTCTTTTCTAATACCATAACTGTTTCAGTGGTTATTTGTGTTGACCTGAGGGTGATTGTGCACCCTGGAGGGTCCCTAGCAGTGGCTGGTTCACACCACCAACTGTTTTTGGAGAGACTGAAACTCTGGAGGTAACTGATTCCAAGGATGGCAAAAAACTGGTTAGAGATTGAGGCAATA
Source organism: Penium margaritaceum (assembly GCA_023375785.1). NCBI lineage: Eukaryota > Viridiplantae > Streptophyta > Zygnematophyceae > Desmidiales > Peniaceae > Penium > Penium margaritaceum. The sequence goes on along the minus strand of SZWC01029740.1, from coordinate 13,746 downwards.
GGTTTTGGCCCCAATTGACTGACAATGTACACTTGATCAAGGCTCACAAGCAGTGGCATTTTATAGCCACTGATCTAAGCTTTCCAGAACACCAAAGCATGCTATATTTGAAGCTTCCTGTCAGATTCTATGGCTTATAGAGTGGCCCTTGGTAGGCTGTCCTTTTCCCACCTAGGAAGGCGTCCCTTCCCTCCTCTAGAAGCTTCTGCCCCTTCCTAGATTCCTCAGCTTGCTTCTAGTAGGAGGGAAGGTATCCAGAAGACCCAGACACCTATAGATGCCTTGTAGGACAAGTCACCCCTTCTAGAAGGTGTGCCACCTTCCTCGATCCTCACCTGGCCTTCTAGAAACATAAAGGGGAACTCTAGAGGTTGAGCTAGCTTCCTGGTATCTATTTTCCACCTCCCTTGAGGCAGGGCAGAATTTCATCTTCTGGGACTTGAACCCCGGCCCCTGCCTCTAGAGGTGGACACCATTAACCACTAAGCCACTAAGGCTTGTCTTTTTGGTGTTCGTTTTTGGAGTCACTCCTGCCATGTTGAGGAGCATCATTCCAACAATCTGCCCCTTGCGCGTCACCCATGGCAGTTATCCATGCTCAGCCTGCACCTCAAGAGGCTTGAGAAAACCCAAGCTCCATACATGGTACTTTGGTCACACTTTCACTGTGTCTACGGTGCTTAGGTGACATCATCATTGTTTCGATGGTGCTTTGGTCACACTTTTATGTCTCTATGGTGCTTTCGTTACATTACAACCTTTTCAATGGTCCTTTGGCCACATCTTCAATGTGCCTATGGTGCTTATGTCACATAATCACTGTTTCAATGGTGCTTTGGTCAAGCTGTCACTGTGTCTATTATGCTTATGTAACGTTATCATTATTTCAATGGTGCTTTGGTCACATTTTCACTTTGCCTATGGTCCTTTGGTGACATAACCATTGTTTCAATGGTGCTTTGGTTACACTTTCACTATGTCTATGGTGCTTTTTGTCACATTATCAATGTTTCAATGGTAATGTGGTCAAACATTCACTGTGTATAAGGTGCTTTGGTTTTATCTCCGTTTCAATGGTGCTTTGGTCACACTTTAACTGTGTCTATGGTGCTTGTGTCACATAATGACCTTTTCAATGGTGTTTTGGTCACACTATCACTGTGTTTATGGAGCTTTGGTCTCACATTCACTGTGTCTATGATGCTTATATCAAATGATTGCTGTTTCAATGGTGCTTTGGTCACACTTTCAGTGTTTCTGTGGTGCTTATGTCATATAATCACTGTTTCAATGGTTCTTTTGTCACGCTTTTACTGTGTCTATCGAATTGAGGTCACCTTATCACTGCTTGAATGGTGCTTTGGTCTTACTTTCAATGTGTCTATGGTACTTTGGTCACATTTTCACTGATTTTGTGCTGCTTTGGTCACAAATTTACTGTGTCTATGGTGTTTAGGTCACACCGTGACAGTTTCAATGTTGCTTTGGTCACACTTTTACTGTGTCTATGATACGTTGGTCAAAGTATCACTACTTCCATGGTACTTTAGTCACAATTTAATTGTGTCTATGGTGCTCTGGTCATACTTTAGATGTGTCTATGATGCTTAGTTACATTGTGATTATTTCTAAGGTGCTTTGGTCACACTTTCACTATGTCTATGGTGCTTAGGTCACATGACCATTGTTTCAATGGTGCTTTGGTCACATTATTACCGTTTCAATGGTGTTTTGGTCATACATTCACTGTCTATAGGGGTGTTTGGTCACATTGTCACAGTTTCAATGGTTATTTGGTCACACTATTACTGTCGATGGGGTTTAGGTCATGTTATCATTGTTTCAATGGTGCTTTGGTCACACTCACTGTGTCCATGGTGCATTGGTTACATTATCCATGTGTCTATGTTATATGGTCACACTATCATTATTTTAATGGTGCTTTGGTCACACTTTCACTGTTCTATAGTGCTTTGATCACATTATCACAATTTCAATGGTACTCTGGTCACATTTTCACTGTGTGTGTGGTGCTTAGGTCATATTATCACTGTTTCAATGCTGCTTTGGTCACACTTTCACTTTGTCTATTGTGATTTGGTCACATTATCACTGCTTCAGTGGCACTTTGGCCACATTTTCACTGTGTACATGGTGCATAGGTCACATTGTTATTGTTTCAAAGGTACTTTTGTCACACCTTCACTATGTCTATGGTGCTCGGGTCATAATATTATCGTTTAAATGGTATTTTAGACATAGTTTCACTGTGTCTATGATGCGTTGGTCACATTATCAGAGTCTCAATGGTGCCTTTGGCACACGTTCACAGTGTCTATGGTACTTTGATTACACTATCACTGTTTCAATGGTACTTTGGTCACACGTTCAACGTGTCTTTTGTGCTTTGGTCACAATATCATTGTTTCAATGGTGCTTTTGTGACACTTTAACTTTGTCTACGGTGATTTGGTCACATTAGCATTGTTTCAATGGTGCTTTGGTCACACTTTCACTATGTATATGGTGCTTAGGTCACATTATCACTGTTTAAATGGTTCTTTGGTCACACTTTCACTGTTTCTATGGTGCTTATGTCACATTATTGCAGTTTTAATGGTACTTTGGTCACAGTTTCACTTTGTCTATGTTGCTTTGGTCACGTTATAACTCATTCTATAACACTCTGGTCAAAATTAACCCATGTCTATGTTGTGTAGATCACATTATCACTGTTTCAGTGGTACTTTGGTCAAACTTTCCCTGTGTCTATGATTCTTAGGTCATGTTATCATTGTTACAATGGTGCTTTGGTCACACTTTGATTGTTTCTATGTTTATTTGGTCATATTATACCTGTTTTGATTGTGCTTTGGTCACTATTTTCCTGTGTATATTGTTCATAGCTAACATTATCACTATTTCAATGGTCCTAATATCACTGTTTCAATGGTGCTTTGGCCACACTTTCAACTTGTCCATGGTACTTAGGTCACATTGTCACTGTTTTCATGGTTCTTTTGTCACACTTTGCCAGTGTCTATGGCACGTAGGTGACATTATCATTGTTTCAATGGTGCTTTGGTAACCCTTTCACTGTGTCTATAGTGCTTTTATTACATTGTCATTGTTTGAACGATGCATTGGTTACACTTTCAATGTGTATTTGGTGCTTAGGTCACATTATAACTACTTCAATGGTTCTTTGGTTACACTTTCACTATGTCTATGGTGCTTAGGTCACATTATCACTGTTTCATTGGTACTTTGGTCACACATTCACTGTCTATGGTGTTTTGGTGATATTATCATTGTTTCAATGGCACGTTGGTCACACATTCACTGTGTGTACCATGCTTTGGTCACATTATCCATGTGTCTATGGTGCTTTGGTCACATTATCATTATTTCAATGGTTTTTTGTTCACAATTTCACTGTTCTATGGTGCTTTGATCACATTATCATAATTTCAATTGTGCTGTGGTCACACTTTCACTGTGTCTACGGTGCCTTTGTCACGTTATCACAGTTTCAATGGTACTTTGGTCATACATTCACTTTGTTTATTGTGATTTAGTCACGTCATCACTGCTGCAATGGCGCATTGGTCACACGTTCACATTGTTTATGGTGCATAGCTCACAATATCATCATCTCAATGATGTTTTGGTCACACTTTCACAATGTATATGGTGCGTAGGTCACATTACCGCTGTTCCAATGGTACTTTGGTCACGTGTTCACTGTATCTATAGGTCTTAGGTCACATTATCACCGTTTGAATGATGCTTTGGTCACACTGTCACTGTGTCTATGGTGCTTTAGTTACATCTTCACTGTTTGAATGATACTTTGGTCACAATTTCATGGTGTCTATGGTGCTTTGGTCACATCATGGCTGTTGCAATGGTGCTTTGGTTGCACTTTGTCCGTATCTATGGTGCTTAGGTCACATTNCTTTGGTCATACATTCACTTTGTTTATTGTGATTTAGTCACGTCATCACTGCTGCAATGGCGCATTGGTCACACGTTCACATTGTTTATGGTGCATAGCTCACAATATCATCATCTCAATGATGTTTTGGTCACACTTTCACAATGTATATGGTGCGTAGGTCACATTACCGCTGTTCCAATGGTACTTTGGTCACGTGTTCACTGTATCTATAGGTCTTAGGTCACATTATCACCGTTTGAATGATGCTTTGGTCACACTGTCACTGTGTCTATGGTGCTTTAGTTACATCTTCACTGTTTGAATGATACTTTGGTCACAATTTCATGGTGTCTATGGTGCTTTGGTCACATCATGGCTGTTGCAATGGTGCTTTGGTTGCACTTTGTCCGTATCTATGGTGCTTAGGTCACATTGTCACTGTTTCAATGGTACTTTTGTCACATTTTCACTGTTTCTATGGTGCTTTAGTCACATTATCACCGTTCCAACAGTACTTTTGTCACACTTTCAATGTGTCTATGGTGCTTAGTTCACATTTTCGCTATTTCAACGATGATATGGTCACACTTTTACCGTGTTTATGGTGCTTAGGTCACACCATCAGTGTTTCCACGGTGCTTTGGATGCACTTTCACTGTGTCTATGGTGCTCTGGTCACATTATCATAGTTTCAATGTTGCGTTGGTCACACTTCCACTGTGTCTATGGTGCTTAGGTCATGTTATCACTGTTTCAATGGTACCTTAGTCACACTTTAACTATGTCTATGGTGCATAGGTCACACTATCACTTTTTCTATGGTGTTGTGGTCACAATTTCACTGTGTCTATGGTGCTTTGGTCAAATCATCACTTGTGCAATAATGTTTTGGTCACACTTTCACCCTGTCTATTGTGCTTAGGGAGTGGTGACGATGTTGAGGATGTAAGGGATGACACTTGTACTTCACTGTTGAAGTGAGTGACAACACGGGTTCAGTGCCGATGCAGGTGATGCTGTTCTGCTTCTTGTGAAGTGTGTGATTTGACTTGGTGTTTGAGGCGTCAGGAGCAGGATAGGTGATGATGGTAGGACCAGGTTCTTTCTCCTTGCTCTGATACATTGTCAGGATTTTGATGAGGCTGGAAGAGGAACAAGGATGACTGCAACTGAGTTTGAAGAAGGATCGGCAAAACTGCAGAAAGCTGACGGGTTGCTGACATCAGCACTGCGACAGAGAGGAAGCGGCGGAGCACTGTTGACACCACTTTGGCGTAAGGCTTACAAATGATTAGTTACATTCCATGCTTTAAGAAGCTGAAAGGATGTGGCAATGACTCAGTTCAGATCTGGTTACAGTTCACGTCTCAAAGTTGCAGCTGAAGGCCTTGATCCAGATGACTGTGAGATACAGCAAGCTGAGCAAGAGTGCGAAGCTGAAGTGAATACGGAAGCAATAAGCTGAGGCTTGATGATGAGCGAAGCAAGCTGATGGTGAATAATGATGAATTAAGATTGATGAGAGGTGAATGATTGTGGTGGCAAGAGGGGCAGAGCCTGAGGAACCATAAAAGGTTAACTTTATGAGGAAAGTACAATGTCATAGGTACACATCCTTCCTAGGCTAGGTCATACAGTTAGGGTGGGCGATACGACAATAGTCGCTGTTGCCACCTTGCTGTTGCTGTTATTGCAATTGAGGGTGGAGTCGCGATGCGCCTTTGCTGAGCAGGGCTGATGCAGGTGTGGTGTTAGCGAGCACCAACGGGTTCCTTGTACCATGGAGCGGACCATGGTCTGGTCAGAGGTGCGATGCTGAATGGAGTGGTGGTGACCGTTGGTCGCGGGGGGCCAGCGCCGTCTTTGTTCTTCCAGTGCCTGGTTTGTGGGCAACCCGTTGTGGTGTAGTGTAGACCAAGTCGCATCACCAGGCGAGGGGCCTTGGTGGAGAGCTTCGTGGACCGGTTGTCGGTTAAGAATGAACCGTTTTGCGGACATTCGGGGAGCGACAGAAATCCACTGCAAGGGGAAATGATCCGCCAAGCAAGAGGATTTCTTGGTAAATCTGGTTCCTCCCTTTTCGAAGCCCCAAATGTAGACGGTGAAGAGATGAGGTAATAGACTATTTTATATTGAGACTTGATGGCAGTAGAGTATTTTCTGACACTTTGGCCACACTTTCACTGTTTCTATGGTGTTTTGGTCACATTATATCTGTTTCATTGGTGCTTTGGTCACACTTCCCTTGTGTCTTTGTTGCTTTGGTCACATTATCACTGTTTCAACGGTGATTTGGTCACACTTTCACTGTTTCTATGGTGCTTCGGTCACATTATCAATGTTTTCATTGTGCTTTGGTCACACACTTGTTTTTTCTATAGTGCTTGTGTGTCATTGTTACTGTTTCAATGGTGCTTTGGTTAAACTTTCACTGTCCATGGTGCTTAGGTCATAGTATAACAGTTTCAATGGTGCTTTGGTCACACTTTCGTTGTGTCTATAGTGCTTATGTCATATTATCACTGTTTCAATGGTGCTTTGGTCACACTTCGCTGTGTTTATGGTGCGTTGCTCACATTATCATTGTTTCAATGGTTCTTTTGTCACACTTTCAAGGTTTCCATGGTGCGTAGGTCCAATCATCAATGCTTGAATGGTGCTTTGGTCACACTTTCACTGTGTCTATGTTGCTTTTGTCACATCATCACAATTTCAATGGTACTTTGGTCGCACTTTCAACGTGTCTACGGTGCTTTGGTCACATTATCACAAATGCAGTGGTGCTTTGGTCAA
>SZWC01029739.1:11722-23251 GCA_023375785.1 Penium margaritaceum | reverse complement strand
GAGTGGTGCGGACTGGTTGCGGAGTGGTGCGAACTGGTTGCGGAGTGGTGCGAACTGGTTGCAGAGTGGTGCGAACTGGTTGCGGAGTGGTGCGAACTGGTTGCGGAGTGGTGCAAACTGGTTGCGGAGTGGTGCGAACGGGTTGCGGAGTGGTGCGAACTGGATGCGGAGAGGTGCGAATGAACTGCGGAGTCGTGCAGACTCGTTGGGTAGTGGTGCAAACTGGTTGCGGAGTGGTGGGAACTGGTTGAGGAGTGGTGCGAACTTGTTGCGGAGTGGTGCAAACTGGCTGCGGTTGGTGCGAACTGGCTGTGGAGTGGTGGAAACGGGTTGCGGAGTGGTGCGAACTGGTTGCAGAGTGGAGCGGACTGGTTGGGGAGTGGTGCAAACTGGTTGCAGAGTGATGGGAACTTGTTGCAGAGTGGAGCGAATTGGTTAGGGTGGTGCGAACGGGTTGCGAACAGGTGCGCTCTGGTTGTGGAGTGGTGCGAACTGGTTGTGGAGTGGTAGGAACTGGATGCGGAGAGGTGCGTAATGTCTGAAGGTGGTGCGAACCGGTTTTGGAGTGGAGCGAATTGGTTGCGGAGTGGTGCAGACTGGTTGCAGGGTGGTGCGAACTGGTTGCAGAGTGGTGCAAGCAGGTTTCGGAGTGGTGCGAACGGACTGCCGTGTGGTCCGAACTGGATGCAAAGTTGTATGAACTGGTTGCAGAGTGGTGCAAACGAGTTGCGCAGCGGTGCCAACTGGTCACGCAGTGGTGCAAACTGGTTGCAGAGTGGTGCGGACTGGTTGTGTATTGGTGCGCACTGGTTGCGGAGTCATAGGAACTGGTTGTGGAGTGGTGCGAACTGGTTGCAGAGTGGTGCAAACTGGTTGCGGAGTGGTGCGAACTGGTTGCCGAGTGGTGCGAACTGGTTGCGGAGTGGTACAAACTGGTTGCATAGTGGTGCAAACTGGTTGCGGAGTGGTGCGAACTGGTTGCGGAGTGGTGCGAACTGGGTGCAGAGTGATGCGAACTGTTTGCCGAGTGGTCGAACTGGTTGTGGAGTGGTGCGAACTAGTTGCGGAGTGGTGCAAACTGGATGCGGAGTGGTGGGAACTGGTTGCAGAGTGGTGCGAACTGGTTGCGGAGTGGTGCAAACTGGTTACGGAGTCGTGTAACTGGTTTTGGAGTGGTGCGAACTGGTTGCGGAGTGGTGTGAACTGGTTGCGGGATGGTGCCAACTGGTTGGAGAGTGGTGCAAGCTGGTTGCCGAGTGGTGCGAATTGGTTTCAGACTGGTGGGAACTGGTTGCGTAGTGGTGCGAACTGGTTGCGGAGTGGTGCGACCTGGTTGCGGAGTAGTGCAAACTGGTTGCGTAGTGGTGCGAACTGGTTGCGGAGTGGTGCGAACTGGTTGCAAGATGGTGCAAACTGGTTGAGGAGTGGTGCGACCTGGTTGCAGAGTGGTACCAACTGGTTTCCGAGTGGTGCGAACTGGTTGCGGAGTGGTGCTTACTGGTTGTGGAATGGTGCAAACTGGTTGCGGAGTGTTGCGAGCTGGTTCCGGAAAGGTGCGAACTGGTTGCGGACTGGTGCAAACTGGTTGCGGAGTGGTGCGAAGTGGTTGCAGAGTGGTGCAAACTGGTTGCAGAGTGTTGGGAACCAGTTGCAGAGTGGTGCAAACTGGTTGCAGAGTGGTGCAAACTGGTTGCGGAGTGGTCCAAACTGGTTGAGGAGTGGTGCGAACTGGTTGCGGAGTGGTGCGAATGGCTTGCAGAGTGGTGTGAACTGGTTACGGAGTGGTGCGAACTGATTGTGGAGCGGTGCGAATTGGTTGCGGAGTGGTGCGAAGATGTTGTGATGTGGTACGAACTGGTTGCAGAGTGGTTTGAACGGGTTGCGGAGTGGTGCGATTTGGTTGCAGAGTGTTGCAAACTGGTTGCGCAGTAGTGCGAACTGGTTGCGGAGTGGTGCGAACTGGTCTGGGAGTGGTGCGATCTGGCTGCAAAGTGGTGGGAACTGGTTGCGGAGTGGGCCGAACTGGTTGCGGAGTGGTGCAAACTGGTTGCGGAGTGGTGCAAACTGGTTGCGGAGTGGTGCAAACTGGTTGCGGAGTGGTGCGAACTGGTTGCGGAGTGGTGCGAACTGGTTGCGGAGTGGTGCGAACTGGTTGCAGAGTGGTGCAAACTGGTTACAGAGAAGTGCGAACTGGTTGTGGAGTGGTACAAACTGGTTTCGGAGTGGTGCGAACTGGTTGCGGTGTTTTGCGAACTGGTTGTGGAGTGGTACGAACTGGTTTCGGAATGGTGCGAACTGGTTGCGGAGTGGTGCGAACGGGTTGCGGAGTGGTGCGAACTGGTTGCGGAGTCGTGCCAGCTGGTTGCGGAATGGTGCAAACTGGTTGCGGACTGGTCCGAACTGGTTCCGCAGTGGTGCGAACCGGTTGCGGAATGGTGCGAACTGGTTGCGGAGTGGTGCTAAATGGTTGTGGAGTGGTGCGACCTGGTTGCGGAGTGGTGCAAACTGGTTGCGTATTGGTGCGAACTGGTTGCAGAGTGGTGCAAACTGGTTGCGGAGTGGTTCGAACTGGTTGCGGTGTGGTACCAATTGGTTGTGGAGTTGTCAAAACTGGTTGAGGAGTGGTGCGAACTGGTTGCATAGTGGTGCTAACTGGTTGCGGAGTGGTGCGAACTGGTTGCTGTGTGGTACGAATTGGTTGCGGAGTTGTGCAAACTGGTTGCGGATTGGTGCAAACTGGTTGCGGAGTGGTGCAAACTGGTTGCGAAGTGGTGCAAAATGGTTGCGGAGTGGTGCAAACTGGTTGCAGAGTGCTGTGAACTGGTTGCGGAGTGGTGCGAACTGGTTGCGGAGTGGTGCAAACTGGTTGCGAAGTGGTGCAAAATGGTTGCGGAGTGGTGCAAACTGGTTGCAGAGTGCTGTGAACTGGTTGCGGAGTGGTGCGAACTGGTTGCGGAGTGGTGCAAACTGGTTGCGGAGTGGTACAAACTGGTTGCAGAGTGGTGCGAACTGGTTGGGGAGTGTTGCGAACTGGTGTAGAAGTGGTGCGAACTGGTTGCGGAGAGGTGCAAACTGGTTGAGGGGTGGTGCAAACTGGTTGAGGTGTGGTGAAAACTGGTTGCGGAGTGGTGCGAACTGGTTGCGGAGTGGTGCGAACTCGTTGCGGAGTGGTGAGAACTGGTTGCGGAGTGGTGTGAACTGGTTGCGGAGTTATGCGAACTGGTTGCGGAATGGTGCAAACTCATTGCGGAGTAGTGCGAACTAGTTGCGGAGTTGTGTGAACTGGTTGCGGAGTGGTGGGAACTGGTTGTGGACTGGTGCGAACTGGTTGCGGAGTGGTGCAAACGGGTTGCAGAGTGGAGCAAACTGGATGCAGAGTGGTGTGAACCGGTTGCAACGTGGTGCGAACCGGTTGCAGAGTGGTGCGAACTGGTTGCGGAGTGGTGCGAACTGGTTGAGGAGGGGTGCGATCTGGATGCGGAGTGGTGCGAATGGGTTGCAGAGTGGTTTGAACTGGTTTCGGAGTGGTGCGAACTGATTGTGGAGTGGTGCGAACTGGTTGCGGAGTGGTACGAACTGGTTGCGGGGTGGTGCCAACTGGTTGGAGAGTGGTGCGAAGTTGTTGTGATATGGTACGAACTGGATGCAGAGTGGTGCGACCGGGGCGCGGAGTGGTGCGAACTGGATGCGGACTGGTGCGAACTGGTTGCGGAGGGGTGCGAACTGGTTGCAGAGTGGTGCGAACTCGTTGCGGAGTGGTGCGAACTGGTTGCGGAGTGGTGTGAACTGGTTGCAGAGTGGTGCGAACTGGTTGCGGAGGGGTGCGAACTGGTTGCAGAGTGGTGCGAACTCGTTGCGGAGTGGTGCGAACTGGTTGCGGAGTGGTGTGAACTGGTTGCAGAGTGGTGCGAACTATTTGCGGACTGGTGCAAACTGGTTGCAGAGTGGTGCAAACTGGTATCAGAGTGGTGCGAACCGGTTGCTGCGTGGTGCGAACCGGTTGCAGAGTGGTGCGAACTGGTTGCAGAATGGTGCGAGCTGGTTGAGGAGTGGTGCGAACTGGATGCGGAGGGGTGCGAACGGGCTGCAGAGTGGTGTGAACTGGTTTCGGAGTGGTGCTAACTGGTTGCGGAGTGGTACGAACTGGTTGCGGGGTGGTGCGAACTGGTTGCAGAGTGGTGCGAAGTTGTTGTGATGTGGTACGAACTGGTTGCGGAGTGGTGCGACTGGGTGTGGAATGGTGCGAACCGGTTGTGGAGTTGTGCGAACTGGTTGCGGAGTGGTGCAAACAGGTTGCGGAGTGGTGCGAACTGGTTGCAAATGTGCGAACTGGTTGCAGAGTGGTGCAAACTGGTTACAGAGTCGTGTAACTGGTTGCAGAGTGGTACGAACTGGTTTCAGAGTGGTGCGAACTGGTTGTGAACTGGTTGCGGAGTGGTGTGACCTGGTTGCGGGATGGTGCGAACTCGTTTGGGAGTGGTGCAAGCTGGTTGCGGAGTGGTGCAAACTGGTTGCGGACTGGTGCGAACGGGTTGCGTAGTGGTGCGAACTGGTTGCGGAGTGGTACGACCTGGTTGCGGAGTGGCGCAAACTGGTTGCGGGATGGTGCGAACTGGTTGCGGAGTGGTGCGAACTGGTTGTGGACTGGTGCGAACGGGTTGCGGAGTGGTGCGAACTGGTTGCGGAGTGGTGCAAACTGGTTGCGAAGTGGTGCGAACTGGTTACGGAGTGGTGTGAACGGGTTGCGGAGTGGTGCGAACTGGTTGTGGAGTGGTGCGAACTGGTCGCAGAGTGGCGCGAACGGGTTGCGGAGTGGTACGAACTGGTTGCGGAGTGGTGCGAACTGGTTGTGGACTGGTGCGAACGGGTTGCGGAGTGGTGCGAACTGGTTGCAGAGTGGTGCAAACCGGTTGCGGGATGGTGAGAACCGGTTGAGAAGTGATGCGAACTGGTTGCGGAGTGGTGCGAACTGGTTGTGGACTGGTGCGAACGGGTTGCGGAGTGGTGCGAACGGGTTGCGGAGTGGTGTGAACTGGTTGCAGAGTTGTGCGAAATGATTGCAGAGTGGTGCGAACTGCTTACGGAGTGGTACGAACTGGTTGCGGAGTGGTGGGAACTGGTTACGAAGTGGTGCGAACTGGTTGCAGAGTGGTGCAAACTGGTTGCAGAGGGGTGCGAACTGGTTGCGGAGTCGTGCGAACTGGTTGCGAAGTGGTGCAAACTGGTTATGGAGTTGTGCGAACTGGTTGCGGAGTCGTGCACACTGGTTGCGGAGTGGTGCGAATTGGTTGCGGGGTGGTGCAAACTGGTTGCTGAGTGGTGCAAACTGGTTGCGGAGTAGTGCGAACTAGTTGTGGAGTGGTGAGAACTGGTCTAGGAGTTGTGTGATCTGGCTGCGGAGTGGTGCGCACTGGTTGCGGAGTGGTGCGAACTGGAAGTGGACTGGTGTGAACTCGTTGCGGGGTGATGCGAACAAGTTGCGGAGTGGTGCGAACTGGTTGTGGAGTGGTGCAAACTGGTTGCGAACTGGTGCAAACTGGTTGCGAACTGGTTGCGGAGTGGTCCAATCTGGTTGCAGAGTCGTGCGAACTGGTTACGGAGTGGTGCCAACTGGTTGCGGAGTGGTGCAAACTGGTTGCGGAGTAGTACGAACTGGTTTCCGAGTGGTGCAAACTGGTTGCGGAGTGGTGCAAACTGGTTGCGGAGTGGTGCGAACTGGTTGCGGACTGGTGCGAACTGGTTGCGGAGTGGTGCGAAGTGGTTGCAGAGTGGTGCAAACTGGTTGCAGAGTGGTGCGATCCGGTTGCAAATTGGTGCGAACCGGTTGCAGTGTGGAGCAAATTGGTTGCGGAGTGGTGCGAACTGGTTTAGGAGAAGTACGAACTGGTTGCGGAATAGTGCGAACAGGTTGCAGAGTGGTGTGAACTGGTTACGGAGTGGTGCGAAGTGATTGTGGACTGGTGCGAACTGGTTGCGGAGTGGTGCGAACTGGTTGCGGAGTGGTGCGAACTGGTTGCGGAGTGGTGCAAACTGGTTGCGGAGTGGTGCGAAGTTGTTGTGATGTGCTACAAACTGGTTGCTGAGTGGTGCCAACGGGTTGCAGAGTGGTACGAGCTGGTTGCGGAGTGGTGCGAACTGGTTGCAGATTGGTTCAAACTGGTTACGGATTGGTGCAACTGGTTGTGGTGTGGTATGAACTGGTTTCGGAGTGGTGCAAACTGGTTGCGGAGTGGTGCGAACTGGTTGCGGAGTGGTAGTAACTGGTTTCAGAGTGGTGCGAACTGGTTGGGGAGTGGTGCGAACTGGTTGCGGAGTGGTACGAACTGGTTGCGGAGTGGTGCCAGCTGGTTGCGGAGAGGTGTGAACTGGTTGCGGACTGGTGCGAACTGGTTGCGCAGTGGTAACTGGTTACGGAATGGTGCGAACTGGTTGCGGAGTGGTGCTAACTGCTTGTGGAGTGGTGCCACCTGGTTGCGGAGTCGTGCAATCTGGTTGCGTAGTGGTGCGAACTGGTTGCGGAACCGTGCGAAGTGGTTGCGGTGTGGTGCGGACTGGTTGCAGTGTGATACGAATTGGTTGCGGAGTGGTGCGAACTTGTTGCCGAGTGGTGCGAACTGGTTGCGGAGTGGTGCGAACTGGATGCGGAGTGGTGCGAACTGGTTGCGGAGTGGTGCAAAATGGTTGCGGAGTGGTGCGAACAGGTTGCGGAGTGGTGTGAACTGGTTGCGGAGTGGTGCAAACTGGGTGCGGAGTGGTGCGAACTGTTTACGGAGTGGTGCGAACTGGTTGCGGAGTGGTGCTAACTGCTTGTGGAGTGGTGCCACCTGGTTGCGGAGTCGTGCAATCTGGTTGCGTAGTGGTGCGAACTGGTTGCGGAACCGTGCGAAGTGGTTGCGGTGTGGTGCGGACTGGTTGCAGTGTGATACGAATTGGTTGCGGAGTGGTGCGAACTTGTTGCCGAGTGGTGCGAACTGGTTGCGGAGTGGTGCGAACTGGTTGCAGAGTTGTGTGAACTGGTTTCGGAGTGGTGCGAACTGGTTGCGGAGTGGTGCGAACTGGGTGCGGAGAGGTGCGAGCTGGTTGCGGACTGGTGGGAACTGGTTCCGGAGTGGTGCGAACTGATTTTAGAGTGCTGCAAACTGGTTGCAGAGTGTTGCGAACCGGTTGTAGCATGGTGCGAACCGGTTGCAGAGTGGTGCGAACTGGTTGCGGAGTGGTGCGAACTTGTTGAGGAGTGGTGCGAACTTGATGCGGAGTGGTGCGAAAAGGTTGCAGAGTTGTGTGAACTGGTTGCAGAGTGGTGGGAACTGATTGTGGAGTGGTGTGAACTGGTTGCGAAGTGGTACAAACTAGTTGTGGGGTGGTGCGATCTGGTTGCGGAGTGGTCCAAACTGGTTGCAGAGTTGTACGTACTGGTTGCGGACTGGTGCGAACTGGTTGCGGAGTGGTACTTGTTGCGGATTGGTGCGACCTGCTTGCGGAGTGGTGTGAACTGGTTGCAGAGTGGTGCGAACTGGTTGTGGACTGGTGCGCACTTGTTGCGGAGTGGTGCGAAATGGTTGCGGAGTGGTGCAAACTGGTTGCAGAGTTGTGAGAACCGGTTGCAGAGTGGTGAGAACCGATTGCAGAGTGGTGCGAACTGGTTGCGGAGTGGTTCGAACTGGTTGCGGAGTGGTGCAAACTGGTTGCGGAGTGGTGCGAACGGGTTGCAGAATGGTGTGAACTGGTTGCAGAGTGGTGCGAACTGATTGTGGAGTGGTGCGAACTGGCTTTGGAGTGGTACGAACTGGTTGCGGAGTGGTGCGAACTGGTTGCAGAGTGGGGCGGAGTTGTTGTGATGTGGTACGAACTGGTTGCAGAGTGGTGGGAACATGTTGCGGAGTGGTGCGAACTGGTTAGGGAGTGGTGCAAACTGGTTGCGGAGTGGTGCGAACTGGTTAGGGAGTGGTGCAAACTGGTTGCGGAGTGGTGCAAACTGGTTGCGGAGTGGTGCGAGCTGGTTGCGGAGTGGTGCAAACTGGTTGAGGACTGGTGCGAACTGGTTGCCGAGTGGTGCGAACTGGTTGCAGAGTGGTGCGAACTGTTTCCGGAGTGGTGCAAACTGGTTGCGGAGTGGTGCGAGCTGGTTGCGGAGTGGTGCAAACTGGTTGAGGACTGGTGCGAACTGGTTGCCGAGTGGTGCGAACTGGTTGCAGAGTGGTGCGAACTGTTTCCGGAGTGGTGCAAACTGGTTGCGGAGTGGTGCGAGCTGGTTGCGGAGTGGTGCAAACTGGTTGAGGACTGGTGCGAACTGGTTGCCGAGTGGTGCGAACTGGTTGCAGAGTGGTGCGAACTGTTTCCGGAGTGGTGCAAACTGGTTGCGGAGTGGTGCGAGCTGGTTGCGGAGTGGTGCAAACTGGTTGAGGACTGGTGCGAACTGGTTGCCGAGTGGTGCGAACTGGTTGCAGAGTGGTGCGAACTGTTTCCGGAGTGGTGCAAACTGGTTGCGGAGTGGTGCGAGCTGGTTGCGGAGTGGTGCAAACTGGTTGAGGACTGGTGCGAACTGGTTGCCGAGTGGTGCGAACTGGTTGCAGAGTGGTGCGAACTGTTTCCGGAGTGGTGCAAACTGGTTGCGGAGTGGTGCGAGCTGGTTGCGGAGTGGTGCAAACTGGTTGAGGACTGGTGCGAACTGGTTGCCGAGTGGTGCGAACTGGTTGCAGAGTGGTGCGAACTGTTTCCGGAGTGGTGCAAACTGGTTGCGGAGTGGTGCGAGCTGGTTGCGGAGTGGTGCAAACTGGTTGAGGACTGGTGCGAACTGGTTGCCGAGTGGTGCGAACTGGTTGCAGAGTGGTGCGAACTGTTTCCGGAGTGGTGCAAACTGGTTGCGGAGTGGTGCGAGCTGGTTGCGGAGTGGTGCAAACTGGTTGAGGACTGGTGCGAACTGGTTGCCGAGTGGTGCGAACTGGTTGCAGAGTGGTGCGAACTGTTTCCGGAGTGGTGCAAACTGGTTGCGGAGTGGTGCGAGCTGGTTGCGGAGTGGTGCAAACTGGTTGAGGACTGGTGCGAACTGGTTGCCGAGTGGTGCGAACTGGTTGCAGAGTGGTGCGAACTGTTTCCGGAGTGGTGCAAACTGGTTGCGGAGTGGTGCGAGCTGGTTGCGGAGTGGTGCAAACTGGTTGAGGACTGGTGCGAACTGGTTGCCGAGTGGTGCGAACTGGTTGCAGAGTGGTGCGAACTGTTTCCGGAGTGGTGCAAACTGGTTGCGGAGTGGTGCGAGCTGGTTGCGGAGTGGTGCAAACTGGTTGAGGACTGGTGCGAACTGGTTGCCGAGTGGTGCGAACTGGTTGCAGAGTGGTGCGAACTGTTTCCGGAGTGGTGCAAACTGGTTGCGGAGTGGTGCGAGCTGGTTGCGGAGTGGTGCAAACTGGTTGAGGACTGGTGCGAACTGGTTGCCGAGTGGTGCGAACTGGTTGCAGAGTGGTGCGAACTGTTTCCGGAGTGGTGCAAACTGGTTGCGGAGTGGTGCGAGCTGGTTGCGGAGTGGTGCAAACTGGTTGAGGACTGGTGCGAACTGGTTGCCGAGTGGTGCGAACTGGTTGCAGAGTGGTGCGAACTGTTTCCGGAGTGGTGCAAACTGGTTGCGGAGTGGTGCGAGCTGGTTGCGGAGTGGTGCAAACTGGTTGAGGACTGGTGCGAACTGGTTGCCGAGTGGTGCGAACTGGTTGCAGAATGGTGCCAACTGGTTGTGGAGTGGTGCGAACTGGTTGCGGAGTGGTGCGACCTGGTTACGGAGTGGTGCAAACTGGTTTCTTAGTGGTGCAAACTGGTTGCGGAGTGGTGCTAACTGCTTGCGGGATGGTGCGAACTGGTTGAGGGGTGGTGCGAACTTGTTGCGGAGTGGTGCGAACTGGTTGCGGAGTGGTGCAAACTTGTTGCGGAGTGGTACGAACTGCTTGCCGAGTTGTGCAAACTGGTTGCAGAGTGGTGCGAACTGGTTTCGGAGAGATTCGAACTGGTTGCCGAGTTGGGCAAAATGGTTGCGGAGTAGTGCGAACTGGTTGGAGAGTGGTGCGAACTGGTTGCGGAGTGGTGTGAACTGGTTGCGGAGTGATGCGAACTGGTTGCCGAGTGGTGCGAACTGGTTCCGGAGTGGTGCGAACTGGTTGCGGAGTGGTTCGAACTGGTTGCCGAGTTGGGCAAAATGGTTGCGGAGTAGTGCGAACTGGTTGGAGAGTGGTGCGAACTGGTTGCGGAGTGGTGTGAACTGGTTGCGGAGTGATGCGAACTGGTTGCCGAGTGGTACGAACTGGTTCCGGAGTGGTGCGAACTGGTTGCGGAGTGGTGGGAACTGGTTGAGGAGTGGTGCAAACTGGTTGCGGAGTGGTGCGAACGGGTTACGCAGTGGTGCAAACTGGTTTAGGGGTGGTGGGAACTAGTTGCGGAGTGCTGCGAACTGGTTGCGAGGTGGTGCGGACTGGTTACACAGTGCTGCGCACTGGTTGCAAAGTTGTGCGAACTGGTTGTGGACTGGTGCGCACTGATTGCAAAGTGGTGCGAACTGGTTGCGGCGTGGTGCAAACTGGTTGCAGAGTTGTGCGAACCGGTTGCAGAGTGGTGTGAACCGGTTGCAGAGTCCTGCCAACTGGTTGCAGAGTGGTTCGAACTGGTTGCGAAGTGGTGCGAACTGGTTGCGGAGTGGTGTGAACGGGTTGCTGAGTGGTGTTTACTGGTTGCTGAGTGGTGCGAACTGATTGTGGAGTGGTGCGAACTGGCTGCGGAGTGGTTCAAACTGGTGCGGAGTGGTGCGAACTGGTTGCAGAGTGGGGCGGAGTTGTTGTGATGTGGTACCAACTGGTTGCATAGTGGTGCGAACGGGTTGCGGAGTGGTGCGAACTGGGTGTGGAGTGGTGCGAACTGGTTGCGGAGTGGTGGGAACTGGTTGAGGAGTGGTGTGAACTGGTTGCGGAGTGGTGCGAACGGGTTGCGCACTGTTTCAAACTGGTTGAGGGTTGGTGCGAACTGGTTGCGGAGTGGTGCGAACTGGTTGCGAGGTGGTGCGAACTGGTTGCAGAGTGGTACACTCTGGTTGCAGAATTGTGCGAACTGGTTGTAAACTGGTGGGCACTGGTTGCTGAGTGGTGCGAACTGGTTGCGGAGTGGTGCAAACTGGTTGCAGAGTTGTGCAAACCAGTTGCAGAGTGGTGTGAACCGGTTGCAAAGTGGTGCGAACTGGTTACGGAGTGGTTCGAACTGGTTGCGTAGTGGTGCGAACTGGTTGCGGAGTGATGCGAACGGGTTGCTGAGTGGTGCGAACTGGTTGCGGAGTGGTGCCAACTGATTGTGGAGTGGTGCGAACTGGCTGCGGAGTGGTTCGAACTGGTTGCGGAGTGGAGCGAACTGGTTGCAGAGTGAAGCGAACGGGTTGCGGAGTGGTGCGAACTGGTTGGGGAGTGGTGCGAACTGGTTGCGGAGTGGTGCGAACTGGTTGCGGAGTGGTGCGAACTGGTTGCGGAGTGGTGTGAACTGGTTGCGGAGTGGTGCGAACTGGTT
>SZWC01029739.1:0-11051 GCA_023375785.1 Penium margaritaceum | reverse complement strand
GGAGTGGTGCGAACTGGTTGCGGAGTGGTGCGAACTGGTTGCGGAGTGGTGGGAACTGGTTGAGGAGTGGTGCGAACTGGCTGCGGACTGGTGCGAACGGGTTGCGCAGTGGTGCAAACTGGTTGAGGGGTGGTGCGAACTGGTTGCGGAGTTGTGCAAACTGGTTGCGAGGTGGTGCGAACTGGTTGTAGAGTGGTGCGCACTGGTTGCAGAGTTGTGCGAACTGGTTTCGAAATGGTGCGAACTGGTTGCGGAGTGGTGGGAACTGGTTGCAGAGTGGTGCAAACTCGTTCCGGTGTGGTGCGAACTGGTTGCAGAGTGGTGTGAACTGGTTGTGAAGTGGTGGAACCTGGTTGCAGAGTGGTGCGATCTGGTTGCGGAGTGGTGCAAACTGGTTGCGGAGTGGTGCAAACTGGTTGCAGAGTGGTGCGACCTGGTCACGGAGTGGTACATACTGGTTGCGGAATGGTGCGAACCCGTTGCGGAGTTCTGCGAACTGGTTGCGGAGTGGTGCGAACTGGTTGCGGGGTTGTGCCAACTGGTTGAGGGGTCGTGCAAACTGGTTGCGGAGTGGTGCGAACTGGTTGCGGAGTGGTGCGAACTGGTTGCAGAGTGGTGCCGACTAGTCAGGGCGTGGAGCGAATTGGTTGAGGAGTGGTGCGAAGTGGTTGCGGAGTGATGCCAACTGGTTGTGGAGTGGTGCGAACTGGTTACCGAGTGGTGCGGACTGATTGCGGAGTGGTGCGAACTGGTTGAGGAGTGGTGCGAACTGGTCGCGGAGTGGTGCGAACGGGTTGTGGAGTGGTGCGAACTGGTTGAGGAGTGGTGCAAACTGGTTGCGGAGTGGTGCCAACTGGTTGTGGAGTGGTGCGAACTGGTTGCAAAGTGGTGCGAATTGGTTAGAGAGTTGTGTGAACTGGTTGCAGAGTTGTGTGAACTGGTTGCGGGGTGGTGCGAATTGGTTGCGGAGTGGTGCGAACGGATTGCGGAGTGGTGTGAACTGGTTGCGGAGTGGTGCGAAATGGTTGGGAAGTGATGTGACCTGGTTACGGAGTGGTACAAACTGGTTGCAGAGTGGTCCGAACTGGTTGGGGAGTGGTGCGAACTGATTGCAGAGGGGTGCGAACTTGTTGCGGAGTGGTGCAAACTGGTTGCGGAGTGGTGCGAACTGGTTGTAAAGTGGTGCGAAGGGGTTGCGGAGTGGTGTGAACTGGTTGCGGGGTGGTGCCAACTGGTTGCGGAGTGGTGCGAACTGGTTGCGGAGTGGTACGAACTGGTTGTGGAGTGGTGCGAACTGGTTGCGGAGTGGTGCGAACTGGTTGCGGACTGGTGCGAACTGGTTGCGGAGTGGTGCGAACTGGCTGCGGAGTGGTGCGGACTGGTTGCGGAGTGGTGCGAACTGGTTGCGGACTGGTGCGAACTGGTTGCGCAGTGGTGCGAACTGGTAGTTGAGTGGTGCAAATTGGTTGCAGAGTGGTGCGAACTGGTTGCGCAGTGGTGCGAACGAGTTGCAGAGTGGTGCGAACTGGTTGCGGAGTGGTGCAAACTGGTTGCAGAGTGGTGTGAACTGGTTGCGGAGTGGTGCCAACTGGGTGCGGAGTGGTGCGAACTGGCTGCGGAGTGGTGCGGACTGGTTGCGGAGTGGTGCGAACTGGTTGCGGACTGGTGCGAACTGGTTGCGCAGTGGTGCGAACTGGTAGTTGAGTGGTGCAAATTGGTTGCAGAGTGGTGCGAACTGGTTGCGCAGTGGTGCGAACGAGTTGCAGAGTGGTGCGAACTGGTTGCGGAGTGGTGCAAACTGGTTGCAGAGTGGTGTGAACTGGTTGCGGAGTGGTGCCAACTGGGTGCGGAGTGGTGCGAACTGGCTGCGGAGTGGTGCGGACTGGTTGCGGAGTGGTGCGAACTGGTTGCGGACTGGTGCGAACTGGTTGCGCAGTGGTGCGAACTGGTAGTTGAGTGGTGCAAATTGGTTGCAGAGTGGTGCGAACTGGTTGCGCAGTGGTGCGAACGAGTTGCAGAGTGGTGCGAACTGGTTGCGGAGTGGTGCAAACTGGTTGCAGAGTGGTGTGAACTGGTTGCGGAGTGGTGCCAACTGGGTGCGGAGTGGTGCGAACTGGCTGCGGAGTGGTGCGGACTGGTTGCGGAGTGGTGCGAACTGGTTGCGGACTGGTGCGAACTGGTTGCGCAGTGGTGCGAACTGGTAGTTGAGTGGTGCAAATTGGT
Source organism: Penium margaritaceum (assembly GCA_023375785.1). NCBI lineage: Eukaryota > Viridiplantae > Streptophyta > Zygnematophyceae > Desmidiales > Peniaceae > Penium > Penium margaritaceum. The sequence goes on along the minus strand of SZWC01029739.1, from coordinate 8,828 downwards.
TGCAGAGTGGTGCGAACTGGTTGCGCAGTGGTGCGAACGAGTTGCAGAGTGGTGCGAACTGGTTGCGGAGTGGTGCAAACTGGTTGCAGAGTGGTGTGAACTGGTTGCGGAGTGGTGCCAACTGGGTGCGGAGTGGTGCGAACTGGCTGCGGAGTGGTGCGGACTGGTTGCGGAGTGGTGCGAACTGGTTGCGGACTGGTGCGAACTGGTTGCGCAGTGGTGCGAACTGGTAGTTGAGTGGTGCAAATTGGTTGCAGAGTGGTGCGAACTGGTTGCGCAGTGGTGCGAACGAGTTGCAGAGTGGTGCGAACTGGTTGCGGAGTGGTGCAAACTGGTTGCAGAGTGGTGTGAACTGGTTGCGGAGTGGTGCCAACTGGGTGCGGAGTGGTGCGAACTGGCTGCGGAGTGGTGCGGACTGGTTGCGGAGTGGTGCGAACTGGTTGCGGAGTGGTTCTAACTGGTTGCGGAGTGGTGAGAACTGGTTGCGGAGTGGTGCGACCTGGTTGCGGAAAGGTGCGAACTGGTTGGGGACTGGTGCGAACTGGTTGCGGAGTTGTGCGAAGTTGTTGCAGAGTGGTGCATACTCGTTGCAGAGTGGTGTGAACCGGTTGCAGAGTGGTGCAAACCGGTTGCAGAGTGGTGCGAACTGGTTGCGGAGTGGTGCAAACTGGTTGCGGAGTGGTGTGAACTGGTTACGGAGTGGTGCGAACTGATTGTGGAGTGGTGTGAACTGGTTGAGGAGTGGTGCGAAGTTGTTGTGATGTGGTACGAACTGGTTGCAGAGTGGTGCGAACGGGTTGCGGAGTGGTGCGAACTGGTTCTGGAGTGTTGCAAACTGGTTGCGCAGTTGTGCGAACTGGTTGCCGAGTGGTGCGAACTGGTCTGGGAGTGGTGCGATCTGGCTGCGGAGAGGTGCAAACTGGTTGCGAGTGGGCCGAATTGGTTGCGGAGTGGTGCGAACTGGTTGCGGAATGGTGCGAACCGGTTGCGGAGTGGTGCGAACTGGTCTCGGAGTGGTGCAAACTGGTTTCGGAATAGTGGGAACTGGTTGCGGAGTGGTGCGAACGGGTTGCGGAGTGGTGCGAACTGGTTTAGAAGTGGTGCGAACTGGATGCGGAGTGGTGCGAACTCGTTGCGGAGTGGTGCGAACTGGTTGCGGGGTCGTGCGAACTGGTTGCCGAGTGGTGCGAACTGGTTGCGGAATGGTGCGAACCGGTTGCGGAGTGGTGCGAACTGGTCTCGGAGTGGTGCAAACTGGTTTCGGAATAGTGGGAACTGGTTGCGGAGTGGTGCGAACGGGTTGCGGAGTGGTGCGAACTGGTTTAGAAGTGGTGCGAACTGGATGCGGAGTGGTGCGAACTCGTTGCGGAGTGGTGCGAACTGGTTGCGGGGTCGTGCGAACTGGTTGCCGAGTGGTGCGAACTGGTTGCGGAATGGTGCGAACCGGTTGCGGAGTGGTGCGAACTGGTCTCGGAGTGGTGCAAACTGGTTTCGGAATAGTGGGAACTGGTTGCGGAGTGGTGCGAACGGGTTGCGGAGTGGTGCGAACTGGTTTAGAAGTGGTGCGAACTGGATGCGGAGTGGTGCGAACTCGTTGCGGAGTGGTGCGAACTGGTTGCGGGGTCGTGCGAACTGGTTGCCGAGTGGTGCGAACTGGTTGCGGAATGGTGCGAACCGGTTGCGGAGTGGTGCGAACTGGTCTCGGAGTGGTGCAAACTGGTTTCGGAATAGTGGGAACTGGTTGCGGAGTGGTGCGAACGGGTTGCGGAGTGGTGCGAACTGGTTTAGAAGTGGTGCGAACTGGATGCGGAGTGGTGCGAACTCGTTGCGGAGTGGTGCGAACTGGTTGCGGGGTCGTGCGAACTGGTTGCCGAGTGGTGCGAACTGGTTGCGGAATGGTGCGAACCGGTTGCGGAGTGGTGCGAACTGGTCTCGGAGTGGTGCAAACTGGTTTCGGAATAGTGGGAACTGGTTGCGGAGTGGTGCGAACGGGTTGCGGAGTGGTGCGAACTGGTTTAGAAGTGGTGCGAACTGGATGCGGAGTGGTGCGAACTCGTTGCGGAGTGGTGCGAACTGGTTGCGGGGTCGTGCGAACTGGTTGCCGAGTGGTGCGAACTGGTTGCGGAATGGTGCGAACCGGTTGCGGAGTGGTGCGAACTGGTCTCGGAGTGGTGCAAACTGGTTTCGGAATAGTGGGAACTGGTTGCGGAGTGGTGCGAACGGGTTGCGGAGTGGTGCGAACTGGTTTAGAAGTGGTGCGAACTGGATGCGGAGTGGTGCGAACTCGTTGCGGAGTGGTGCGAACTGGTTGCGGGGTCGTGCGAACTGGTTGCCGAGTGGTGCGAACTGGTTGCGGAATGGTGCGAACCGGTTGCGGAGTGGTGCGAACTGGTCTCGGAGTGGTGCAAACTGGTTTCGGAATAGTGGGAACTGGTTGCGGAGTGGTGCGAACGGGTTGCGGAGTGGTGCGAACTGGTTTAGAAGTGGTGCGAACTGGATGCGGAGTGGTGCGAACTCGTTGCGGAGTGGTGCGAACTGGTTGCGGGGTCGTGCGAACTGGTTGCCGAGTGGTGCGAACTGGTTGCGGAATGGTGCGAACCGGTTGCGGAGTGGTGCGAACTGGTCTCGGAGTGGTGCAAACTGGTTTCGGAATAGTGGGAACTGGTTGCGGAGTGGTGCGAACGGGTTGCGGAGTGGTGCGAACTGGTTTAGAAGTGGTGCGAACTGGATGCGGAGTGGTGCGAACTCGTTGCGGAGTGGTGCGAACTGGTTGAGGAGTGGTGCGAACTGGTTGCGGAGTGGTGCGAACGGGTTGCAGAGTGGTGTGAACTGGTTATGGAGTGGTGTGAACTGATTGTGGAGTGGTGCGAACTGGTTGCGGAGTGGTACGAACTGGTTGCAGAGTGGTGCGAACTGGTTGCGGAGTGTTGCGAAGTTGTTGTGATTTGGTACGAACTGGTTGCAGAGTGGTGCCAACGGGTTGAAGAGTGGTGCGAGCTGGTTGCGGAGTGGTGCGAACTGGTTGCGGATTGGTGCAAACTGGTTACGGGGTGGTGCGAACTGGTTGTGGAGTGGTACAAACTGGTTTCGGAGTGGTGCGAACTGGTTGCGGAGTGGTGGGAACTGGTTGCGGAATGGTAGGAACTGGTTTCGGAGTGGTGCGAACTGGTTGCGGAGTGCTGAGAACTGGTTGCCGAGTGGAGCGAACTGATTGTGGAGTGGTGCTAGCTGGCTGCGGAGTGGTGCGAACTGGTTGCGGAGTGGTGCTAACTGCTTGCGGAGTGGTGCGACCTGGTTGCGGAGTGGTGCAAACCGGTTGCGGAGTGGTGCGATTTGGTTGCGGAGTGGTGCGAACTGGTTACGGAGTGGTGCGAACTGGTTGCGGAGTGGTGTGAACTGGTTGCGGAGTGGTGCGAACTGGTTGCGGAGTGGTGCAAACTGGTTGCCGAGTGGTACGAACTGGTTGCGGTGTGGTGCGAACTGGTTGCGGAGTGGTGCGAACTGGTTGAGGAATGGTGCGAACTGGTCGCGGAGTGGTGCGAACGGGTTACGGAGTGGTGTAAACTGGTTCAGGGGTGGTGCGAACTGGTTGCGGAGTGGTGCGAACTGTTTGCAGAGTTGTGTGAACTCGTTTCGGAGTGGTGCGAACTGGTTTCGGTGTGGTGCGAACTGGTTGTGGAGTGGTACGAATGGGTTGTCGAGTTGTGCAAACTGGTTGCAGAGTGGTGCGAACTGGTTTCAGAGGGGTTTGAACTGGTTGCGGAGTGGTGCAAAATGGTTGCGGAGCGGTGCGAACTGGTTGCAGAGTCATGTGAACTGGTTGCGGAGTGGTGCGAACTGGTTGAGGATTGGTGCGAACTGGTTGCAGAGTTGTACGAACTGGTTGCGGACTGATGCGAACTGGTTGCGGAGTGGTGGGAACTGGTTGAGGAGTGGTGTGAACTGGTTGCGGAGTGGTGCGAACGGGATGCGCACTGTTTCAAACTGGTTGAGGGGTGGTGCGAACTGGTTGCGGAGTGGTGCGAACTGGTTGCCGAGTGGTGCGAACTGGTTGCGGATTGGTACGAACTGGTTGCCGAGTGGTGCGAACTGGTTGCGGATTGGTACGAACTGGTTGCCGAGTGGTGCGAACTGGTTGCGGATTGGTACGAACTGGTTGCCGAGTGGTGCGAACTGGTTGCGGATTGGTACGAACTGGTTGCCGAGTGGTGCGAACTGGTTGCGGATTGGTACGAACTGGTTGCCGAGTGGTGCGAACTGGTTGCGGATTGGTACGAACTGGTTGCCGAGTGGTGCGAACTGGTTGCGGATTGGTACGAACTGGTTGCCGAGTGGTGCGAACTGGTTGCGGATTGGTACGAACTGGTTGCCGAGTGGTGCGAACTGGTTGCGGATTGGTACGAACTGGTTGCCGAGTGGTGCGAACTGGTTGCGGATTGGTACGAACTGGTTGCCGAGTGGTGCGAACTGGTTGCGGATTGGTACGAACTGGTTGCCGAGTGGTGCGAACTGGTTGCGGATTGGTACGAACTGGTTGCCGAGTGGTGCGAACTGGTTGCGGATTGGTACGAACTGGTTGCCGAGTGGTGCGAACTGGTTGCGGATTGGTACGAACTGGTTGCCGAGTGGTGCGAACTGGTTGCGGATTGGTACGAACTGGTTGCCGAGTGGTGCGAACTGGTTGCGGATTGGTACGAACTGGTTGCCGAGTGGTGCGAACTGGTTGCGGATTGGTACGAACTGGTTGCCGAGTGGTGCGAACTGGTTGCGGATTGGTACGAACTGGTTGCCGAGTGGTGCGAACTGGTTGCGGATTGGTACGAACTGGTTGCCGAGTGGTGCGAACTGGTTGCGGATTGGTACGAACTGGTTGCCGAGTGGTGCGAACTGGTTGCGGATTGGTACGAACTGGTTGCCGAGTGGTGCGAACTGGTTGCGGATTGGTACGAACTGGTTGCCGAGTGGTGCGAACTGGTTGCGGATTGGTACGAACTGGTTGCCGAGTGGTGCGAACTGGTTGCGGATTGGTACGAACTGGTTGCCGAGTGGTGCGAACTGGTTGCGGATTGGTACGAACTGGTTGCCGAGTGGTGCGAACTGGTTGCGGATTGGTACGAACTGGTTGCCGAGTGGTGCGAACTGGTTGCGGATTGGTACGAACTGGTTGCCGAGTGGTGCGAACTGGTTGCGGATTGGTACGAACTGGTTGCCGAGTGGTGCGAACTGGTTGCGGATTGGTACGAACTGGTTGCCGAGTGGTGCGAACTGGTTGCGGATTGGTACGAACTGGTTGCCGAGTGGTGCGAACTGGTTGCGGATTGGTACGAACTGGTTGCCGAGTGGTGCGAACTGGTTGCGGATTGGTACGAACTGGTTGCCGAGTGGTGCGAACTGGTTGCGGATTGGTACGAACTGGTTGCCGAGTGGTGCGAACTGGTTGCGGATTGGTACGAACTGGTTGCCGAGTGGTGCGAACTGGTTGCGGATTGGTACGAACTGGTTGCCGAGTGGTGCGAACTGGTTGCGGATTGGTACGAACTGGTTGCCGAGTGGTGCGAACTGGTTGCGGATTGGTACGAACTGGTTGCCGAGTGGTGCGAACTGGTTGCGGATTGGTACGAACTGGTTGCCGAGTGGTGCGAACTGGTTGCGGATTGGTACGAACTGGTTGCCGAGTGGTGCGAACTGGTTGCGGATTGGTACGAACTGGTTGCCGAGTGGTGCGAACTGGTTGCGGATTGGTACGAACTGGTTGCCGAGTGGTGCGAACTGGTTGCGGATTGGTACGAACTGGTTGCCGAGTGGTGCGAACTGGTTGCGGATTGGTACGAACTGGTTGCCGAGTGGTGCGAACTGGTTGCGGATTGGTACGAACTGGTTGCCGAGTGGTGCGAACTGGTTGCGGATTGGTACGAACTGGTTGCCGAGTGGTGCGAACTGGTTGCGGATTGGTACGAACTGGTTGCCGAGTGGTGCGAACTGGTTGCGGATTGGTACGAACTGGTTGCCGAGTGGTGCGAACTGGTTGCGGATTGGTACGAACTGGTTGCCGAGTGGTGCGAACTGGTTGCGGATTGGTACGAACTGGTTGCCGAGTGGTGCGAACTGGTTGCGGATTGGTACGAACTGGTTGCCGAGTGGTGCGAACTGGTTGCGGATTGGTACGAACTGGTTGCCGAGTGGTGCGAACTGGTTGCGGATTGGTACGAACTGGTTGCCGAGTGGTGCGAACTGGTTGCGGATTGGTACGAACTGGTTGCCGAGTGGTGCGAACTGGTTGCGGATTGGTACGAACTGGTTGCCGAGTGGTGCGAACTGGTTGCGGATTGGTACGAACTGGTTGCCGAGTGGTGCGAACTGGTTGCGGATTGGTACGAACTGGTTGCCGAGTGGTGCGAACTGGTTGCGGATTGGTACGAACTGGTTGCCGAGTGGTGCGAACTGGTTGCGGATTGGTACGAACTGGTTGCCGAGTGGTGCGAACTGGTTGCGGATTGGTACGAACTGGTTGCCGAGTGGTGCGAACTGGTTGCGGATTGGTACGAACTGGTTGCCGAGTGGTGCGAACTGGTTGCGGATTGGTACGAACTGGTTGCCGAGTGGTGCGAACTGGTTGCGGATTGGTACGAACTGGTTGCCGAGTGGTGCGAACTGGTTGCGGATTGGTACGAACTGGTTGCCGAGTGGTGCGAACTGGTTGCGGATTGGTACGAACTGGTTGCCGAGTGGTGCGAACTGGTTGCGGATTGGTACGAACTGGTTGCCGAGTGGTGCGAACTGGTTGCGGATTGGTACGAACTGGTTGCCGAGTGGTGCGAACTGGTTGCGGATTGGTACGAACTGGTTGCCGAGTGGTGCGAACTGGTTGCGGATTGGTACGAACTGGTTGCCGAGTGGTGCGAACTGGTTGCGGATTGGTACGAACTGGTTGCCGAGTGGTGCGAACTGGTTGCGGATTGGTACGAACTGGTTGCCGAGTGGTGCGAACTGGTTGCGGATTGGTACGAACTGGTTGCCGAGTGGTGCGAACTGGTTGCGGATTGGTACGAACTGGTTGCCGAGTGGTGCGAACTGGTTGCGGATTGGTACGAACTGGTTGCCGAGTGGTGCGAACTGGTTGCGGATTGGTACGAACTGGTTGCCGAGTGGTGCGAACTGGTTGCGGATTGGTACGAACTGGTTGCCGAGTGGTGCGAACTGGTTGCGGATTGGTACGAACTGGTTGCCGAGTGGTGCGAACTGGTTGCGGATTGGTACGAACTGGTTGCCGAGTGGTGCGAACTGGTTGCGGATTGGTACGAACTGGTTGCCGAGTGGTGCGAACTGGTTGCGGATTGGTACGAACTGGTTGCCGAGTGGTGCGAACTGGTTGCGGATTGGTACGAACTGGTTGCCGAGTGGTGCGAACTGGTTGCGGATTGGTACGAACTGGTTGCCGAGTGGTGCGAACTGGTTGCGGATTGGTACGAACTGGTTGCCGAGTGGTGCGAACTGGTTGCGGATTGGTACGAACTGGTTGCCGAGTGGTGCGAACTGGTTGCGGATTGGTACGAACTGGTTGCCGAGTGGTGCGAACTGGTTGCGGATTGGTACGAACTGGTTGCCGAGTGGTGCGAACTGGTTGCGGATTGGTACGAACTGGTTGCCGAGTGGTGCGAACTGGTTGCGGATTGGTACGAACTGGTTGCCGAGTGGTGCGAACTGGTTGCGGATTGGTACGAACTGGTTGCCGAGTGGTGCGAACTGGTTGCGGATTGGTACGAACTGGTTGCCGAGTGGTGCGAACTGGTTGCGGATTGGTACGAACTGGTTGCCGAGTGGTGCGAACTGGTTGCGGATTGGTACGAACTGGTTGCCGAGTGGTGCGAACTGGTTGCGGATTGGTACGAACTGGTTGCCGAGTGGTGCGAACTGGTTGCGGATTGGTACGAACTGGTTGCCGAGTGGTGCGAACTGGTTGCGGATTGGTACGAACTGGTTGCCGAGTGGTGCGAACTGGTTGCGCAGTGGTGCGAACTGGTTGCGGAGTGGTGCTAACTGGTTGCGGAGTGGTGCGACCTGGTTGCGGACTGGTGCGAACTGGTTGCAAAGTGGTGCAAACTGGTTGCAGAGTGATGCGAATCGGTTGCAGAGTGGTGCGAACCGGTTGCGGAGTGCTGCAAACTGGTTGCGGAGTGGTGCAAACTGGTTGAGGAGTGGTGCGAACTGGTTGCGGAGTCGTGCAAACGGGTTGCAGAGTGGTGTGAACTGGTTACGGAGTGGTGCGCACTGATTGTGGAGTGGTGCAAACTGGTTGCGGAGTGGTGCGCAGTTGTTGTGATGTGGTACGAACTGGTTGCAGAGTGGTGCGAACGGGTTGCGGAGTGGTGCGAACTGGTTCCGAAGTGTTGCAAACTGGTTGCGCAGTTGTGCGAACTGGTCTGGGAGTGGTGCGATCTTCCTGCGGAGAGGTGCGTACTGGTTGCGGAGTGGGCCGAACTGGTTGCGGAGTGGTGCAAACTGGTTGCGGAAAGGTGCGAACCGGTTGCGGAATGGTGGGAACTGGTTGCGGAGTGGTGCAAACTAGTTTCGGAGTGGTGGGAACTAGTTGCGGAGTGGTGCAAACTAGTTGCGGAGTGGTACGAACTGGTGTCGGAGTGGTTCGAACTGGTTACGGAGTGGTGCGAACGGGTTGCGGAGCGGTGCGAACTGGTTGCGGACTGGTGCAAACTGGTTGCGCTGTGGTGCGAGCCGGTTGCGGAATGGTGCGAACTGGTTGCGGAGTGGTGCTAACTGATTGCGGAGTGGTGCGACCTGGTTGCGGACTGGTGCAAACTGGTTGCGTAGTG
>SZWC01029738.1:14515-25610 GCA_023375785.1 Penium margaritaceum | reverse complement strand
GTCACAGCAAGGAGTCCCGGTGACATCTGGGGCTCTGGAACAGTGGTCGGTCAGCTCCAGACGGGTAGTCCGCCGCCTGTCGTCGCGCCGGTGTCACCAGAGCCGCCTGCCTCAGGGATCTGCACGATTATGGACACGGCCGAGTGGTCACAGTAAACTATACAGGAACTGCACAAAGCACAACACTAGCTCCTCGAGTGCTTCTAACAAGCAAAATCACGAAAAAGGAAGTTTTACGAGTCGCAGATGGAGGGGGAGAATGTGTGGCCCATTTAGTACGGGAGGGGGGAAGTGAGGGGGGGAGGGGAGAGGTATTGTTGCATTTGGCAAGATGGCTCTTCCTCAAGCGGCAAAAGGAGAAGGTGGAGGAGGCCGAACACTCCTTCTAGTTCGTGATGGAGGTACATGAGGGGGAGCCTCTATTTGTCAAAAGGGTCAGGGCGATTTTGGCTCGCACCCGTCCTTCCAACTGCTTTGCTTAGACATCCGCCAGCTGTCACCCACGTGGAGCGCAATCGCATGTTTCAAACATTGAGCAAGAGAGGCTTGAGCAGCTTGATCTCGTTTCTTCGGCAGTTTCATGCAAAGTTGGTATGGTTGCATTCCGTCCCACCTATGACACCCTCCCTCACAGTCCCTCCCCCCCCCTCTCTCTCTCTCTCTCACAAAAAAACACACACACACACACACACACGCACGCACGTGCACGCACGCGCACACACACACACACACACACACACACACACATACACACACACACACATACACACACACACACATACACACACACACACATACACACACACACACATACACACACACACACATACACACACACACACATACACACACACACACATACACACACACACACATACACACACACACACATACACACACACACACATACACACACACACACATACACACACACACACATACACACACACACACATACACACACACACACATACACACACACACACATACACACACACACACATACACACACACACACATACACACACACACACATACACACACACACACATACACACACACACACATACACACACACACACATACACACACACACACATACACACACACACACATACACACACACACACATACACACACACACACATACACACACACACACATACACACACACACACATACACACACACACACATACACACACACACACATACACACACACACACATACACACACACACACATACACACACACACACATACACACACACACACATACACACACACACACATACACACACACACACATACACACACACACACATACACACACACACACATACACACACACACACATACACACACACACACATACACACACACACACATACACACACACACACATACACACACACACACATACACACACACACACATACACACATAGACACACACACACACACACACACACCCACACACACACACACACACACGCACGCACGCACGCATGCACGCCCGCATGCGCGCATGCACGCGTGCGCGCACGCATGCACGCACGCACGCACGCACATACACACACACACACACACACACACACACACACCTTCCCTGCCTCCTCTTCCCTACCTTCCTCACTCACTCCCTTAATTTGTACCTCCCCTCTACTCCTCTCCTCCCCTCCATCGTGCTGTGTATGCTTGATTACAATGCAAAAGAGAAATGACAAAGCCTAAAGGCCATCCACTAGAATGCAATATGCTAATTCCACCATTTACGTGTGCTCCACGACATCGTTGTTTTTAACCAGTTGACAGATGATGCTAATGGATGAAACACATGGCCGCCAACCTGTCCACAAAGCTCCTGTGGTCATTGTGCCAATTCTCCGGTTTTCTTTCTCAGGAGGGATCGCAAGAGTCACATTGGCCTCACAGGCAAAGCTAGCTGGTACTTCCTCCCTTTCCCCTTCTCCACTTGTGCCTCTGCCCGAACTGGACCCGTCTCCTAGCGGCCTTTATGATAATGATATCTAGTTTCCAAAATCTTGATGTGTAAATGACAGTTCCAGCCTTCGGCCGCTATCCTCCCTTACGAGCTGCAAATTCATCCATGGCTCCACTTCTACCTTCAAAGTTTACTCCCTACAAATGGATGCAATCTCATATGTGCTAGCATTATTGACCCTCTCGATGTGGCCCATGGGATGACTGTGTGCCACTCAGGCAGAATAAATGTTGTAAAGTGGAGCGTCTCCAACATACTAAAGGATGAACAAACCGAAGAGAGATGCACCCAATCCTCCACAGAGGCCGGCTTCAGCTGAACCCAAAGGGCCGCACGTAAACCTGCTTCCCAACACCAACTCTCTTGCCATTACCTATAAACCCCTTTGTGAGATGCTCCCTCCTCTCGGAAATTGCATGTATAGCGATGCTCCCCTACCTCCATTTGAGGGGAAATCCTCTGGTGTATCTTCTCATCAAACAATAGAGGGCTTAGTCTATGATGTAAGGAGCCCAACTGTCCGTTCTACTATACATTCAAACATCAGAGGTCCCTTTGCACTCTTGTTAGAAGGGACAAGTATTGTGTCCCAAATAGGACAGAAGAGGCTAAACTCCTGGTGTGTGGGGAGATGCAAACCAAACGACGTGCACAGCTGATGAATGGGAGCTCCCTCTTGTGTACACATTAGCTAGTGTAGCTTTGGTACCCAGCTTCCATAAACGTAGTAACATTTGGACCTCAAGTTGAAAAATTAGGTGTGAGCCTGCGTGTGGCACCTGCATGATGCCAAACAAAGGCTTTCAGGCCATATCCTTGAACCCGTCCAAAGTTTGCACACAAGAAGGCTTTGGTGGTAGTGCACTAACCTAACCCTGATGACCACACACATGCAGAGTAGCTGCCTCCAGATATGTAAATTGCTCCTCCTCCTTACTCCCATATGGACCCACCTCCGACCATTAATCGGCCCACCGCTACTGAAAAGCATATGCATTTCAAACAGGAAGCTCAAGAGGAAAGCGTTTTGAGGGGTCACCATAACATCTGCAAAAGCAAGGGGAGGAGACTCGCTTGAGCATTACCAAAGCAAACACATGTGGGGCTTCATTTTAGTCTTTGCCTCTCAACGATTTCCATCATGGTTGGGTAAGCTCCTCTTGGCCTAGCAGGGTTCACACACAACAAGTTTTTTCTCTTTTTTTCTGGATGTTGAGGGCCTTGATGTGGCCCTTAAGATCCAGCGCCTGCTCATCGGCCTTGAGCACTGGGAGAACGGACAACTGAAAGGACATTGTTCCTAATGGGCCCCCTTGTCGCATCTCACACATGTATTCTAGAGTTTCAGGTTTTGGTTCCTAATGGACATTGTTCCTAATGGGCCCCCTTGAACCCGTCCAAAGGACATTGTTCCTAATGGGCCCCCTTGTCGCATCTCACACATTTATTCTAGAGTTTCAGGTTTTGGTTCCTAATGGACCCATTTGGGAAGCTGGGTACCAAAGCTAGTGTAGCTTTGGTACCCAGCCTCAACGGGATCCAAATCTCCAAGCCTCTATTTGTGAAACCCTAGAAAGTAGTGTTATGCTCTACCTTGATAAGAGCTAATCTCATTTAGGTGTGCATTGTCTCATTGATGTGTACCGTGACATTTTGGCTGGTGTACATGATAAATAAGACGCTGAAGTCTAGAAAATGTGTGTACAAATATGGAAAATGTGGTGAGGATCCTTCGAGGAAATAAGTGAAACCAAACATGATTGTTTCCTAGAATCTACTTCTAAGACACACATACTCAGATGGTAATGTGCATGTGACGATGGAAGTTTTTGAGAAATTTCTTGGGGATTCTAAGACCTTGAATATTTTCTAAAAAGTGCATTAGTTCAAAATGTGCTAAAACAATGAACCACACCACATTTTGAAGGAAAGGTTACTTATCTTGCACACGAAGTGTTTATGTGTTATATCTGTAAATTCCCTTACTGTCTATCATTGTACTCTGATCTTCATGTACATACTGAACAAATTATGACATGTATGGGGTTGGCATGTTGTTCGCGCCGTAGGTCAAACATCGCACAATCAACATTTTGACCGTTGCTCGAGAGGGAGATTGGTAAAACTTGTTTCATTGGCTGTCCCTAGACTGACTGTCAACGAAACAATTTTGCGTCTTGCAACATCGAGGGGTCCTTTCTCATCACCATTCCTTTTCAAAAAAGCACCTTTGTGTATTCTGTTCGGAGTTCACCAGCTACACTCGCTTATTCACCTCTTAGATACACTTCCACCCTTGTTGGGGAGGGGAGGGGGGATAGACATCTAGACCTGCCCCCCACCTTCCTCCAAGACTCGAGTGCATTGCGGCTGTGTATTGGGGGGTGTAGCTATAAGGGGGTCAAAAAAACACATGTGTTTTGCAAGTTGCAAAATAGTTTCCGACATCCGGAAAGCTTTTGATCAAATTGGATGGGTTTTTTTATCAAAAAATTAAAACAAAATTAATTAAATACACTTGTATACTACTCTACCCCAGTGAACTTTGATTTTGATATTGCCTTATTTATTCATGGTCGAATTTCGTCCAAAAAGGGTTTTCTTCGAGTTTAAAAGCACCACCAAAATATTTGCAAAATGAGTTCGTCGAATTCAACATCCTATCCATATGTTTTTGCCTTTTCATTCACCGGGTCCTCTGTCGCCTCTGTCTTGCATCCGACTGTTGCATTCTTTTGTTTTATGTGCTTGACGGAGTTCGAATATTCAGGGGTGCGTTTCGGTGGCTGTCGAGGCCACCGAACGCTCCCCACCTCGCGTTTGCCATTCGTACGGTGTTCCCCGCCTCGGAAGTCAGAAGTCAGAAGTGACCAAATCGAGAGGGAACTGGTTCGGAGTGCTAACGCGGTAGGGATCAACGCTGACGTGTGCTTCGGCACTACGTTCGGCACCTGATCCGGTCAACCCCGCCGAAACCGATCGGAAGTCAGGCTGACTTCCGAAGCCGAGTACGGACTCCGTACAAAAATGACTTATGGAAGTGACTTTTTCGACTTCCGTAGACGAGCCGCCCTCAGATTCTTTTCTTGGAAGTGACTTCTAACTGACTGATTCGACACTTTCGACGTCGGTTTTATTTAATCTAATGGTTATTTGCCCTCAATCCATGTCGACGAAAAATTGCGGTTTCCATTCGCGCTCTCGAACCGACCGTTGGCACCGCGTATGAGCGCTTCGAGCTCCGAACGAACCGCCGCCCAAGCCGCCTTCGTTCGCCCATTGTACATGTTCGGCACAGGTCCCGAGTTCGACACCGCCATAAGGGGAACGGTAAAGTCGTTGGGGAAGTCACGGATGAATTGCGCGGGGGAAGTCGCTTGGCCTCAAAGGGAACGCTGCTAAACTTTGGAAGTCAGCTTCGGAAGTCGACAAGCGTTCCTGGTCTGGAACCCTAGAAAATAGATAGATAGATAGATAGATTATTATGTTTATCGTCGCTACCCCTCCACGGGGAATGGACGGTGGCACAGAGCCACACATGACAGTGAGAGTTAGAGGGGACATACACGCACGACAACCATGAAGAGGGGCATGCATGTGCCCACAGTCAAATGTAAGGAAGCATGCAAAGGTCAAAGCAAGCGATGTCCTAGCGAGGTCCTGAAGGGGGGGAGGGACAGTGCACACGAGGTCAATATGGGTGACATGCCAATGGTGGCCAAAGAGGCCTAGTAACGGCATATCACAAGTGCCGAGCTCAGCTGCGCGGCGGCCAGAGGGCTGCTGCATGCTGCGAGCTCGCTCCATATGATTCCACCATTTGATTGATTAGCGGCTGTCAACCTGGGCTGCGGATGCTGAGGATGTGGCGTTGGCACAGGGGAGGAGGAGCACGGGGTCGATGCGGGTAGCCCAGTGTCTGCTGCAGACTGGGGCTGTTGTGGTAGCTGTAGTAGACTTGGAGCATACCTAGAAAATAGCTTCTGACTTCTGGGAAGCGAGGCGGGGAACACCGTATCGGTAGAACGACAAACGCGAACGCGATGAGCGTTTGACCATTCCAAATGTCGAATGGTCGAGTGCTCCTCGCTCTCGCGTTCGAACATAGTCGAACACGAGAGTGAGAAGGAAAAAGGATATAGCTGGATTCGTCGAGTTAATTCTTGACTATCCTAATTCGTCGAATCCGAATAATCTACCCCCTAGTTTTTTCTAATTCAAACGTACCCCGTAAATCATTACAAGACACCAAAAACTTCGTCAAAAATATCATGGAACAAGTCATTCTTCAAATGTTTCTATTAGCTACACACTTCAATACACGTCCCAAATACACTACTAGGTCGGGGAGGGGGGAATGGGGAGGCTTGTTCCCCCTACCAATTCGATGTTGTATCTAAGGGGTGTATTCGGATTGTATGTGGATGGTTTTGGGACCGAGACAATAATGTACACTTTGGAATACACGTATAACACACTCTCCGGTACACGAATCCAATACTATCTATATGTGAGAGGGAGCAACCTATGTATTGGGGCTCCATTGTGTTCCGATACGGTGGGGGCGGAACACGACGCACGAGTACGTTCGCGGATGGCTGAGTCTTGAAATCCTTTGATCAATGTACATGGGCTTTTGGATGGAAATTGAAATATATTAACCAGAACTCCCAGATATTGCGCTTGATTTTCAAACAATGTCTCATTCTTCACTGATTCAGCGCCACTGATGTCATTGGATCAAATAAGTGGGACGTTTTCTCACTCCCCCCAATATCCATGGGATTTCTACACTGAGTTACTGTGGATTTACAAATGATTTTTTTACAAATGAGTGAAACGTGAAAATTCCACATGGGCCTAAACCATCGTCATTGATTTTGATTTTAGCATTAGGGCCTGAAGTGGGAGGGGATCGGCAAGCCATTTGATGAGCTATTGTTACCATCTACGATGATAAAAATAGGATCCTCCAAAATCACAACCAAAATCAAATCACTCAAGCCAAATCTTCATGTTTTGATGCATTATTGGGCATGTGTAGCATCTATCTCAATGTCTTGATTACGACCAATCCACGAGAAACACAAGAATAAGAGAATTCATCCATGATTAAGACTTTGATACTGAATTTTGTTGGCAACACATCTATTTCATCTTCAATTACATATATGATTTAAAATGCTTGTGTCCATCGTTTTGGGAAGTTGAAAATTCTACCTATTTCACATGCATTGCTCGTTTGACATCATGGAATTGTCACTAATGCATCCCTCAACCGTTGTGGAGCTCACCCCTAATGGATTTTCTTCCGCGAAAGAGGAAAAAGTATTCTGGACGTCAGAGGTGGAAAAACACAAAACATAGGTGGCTATGATTTTGATTGTTTGTTTTTCAACACACTCTCCTTTCCTCTTGAAATCAGAGAAGAATATGAAATTTGAAGGGAAAATGCCCAAAACTAAGAATTAAAACCTATGTTGATAACGCCAGTTCTATGTCATGAATGCGACTTGGGTACACATGGATTTTTTGTGCAATGCAGGAAAGCCAATCAATCTATGATGGTGCTTGCTAACCATGGATGCGGATGGCCAGGGTGACAAGGATGGATCTTGCACTGCCAAGTCCCCTTGACATGCCACAAACAATACACAATTCATTCACAAGTGAGTCACAACTAAGTCACAAGTCAACCACAAGTCAACCACAATTCAGTCCTAAGTAACCCACAACTAAGCCAAAAGTCAGTCAAAAGTAAGCCACGAATCAGTCACAAGTAAGCCACAATTCAGCCATAAGTCATGTACGAGAAAACTAGAAGAAATCCACAAATGAGCCACAATTCATCAACAAGTCAGCCACAGTTTAGCCACAAATAATCCACCTAAAAGCCACAAGTAAGTATAAGTCAGCCACAAGTCATCCATGTTAGCCACAAGTCATCCATGTCAGCCACAAGTAAGCCACAAGTCAGCCACAAGTAAGCAAGAAGTTAGCCACAAGTAAGCCACAAGCCAGCCACATGTCAGCCAGAACTCTGCCACAAGTTAGTCGCAAGTTAGCCACCAACCAGCCACAAGTAAGCCACAAATAAGACACAATCCAGCCACAAGTAAGCCACTAGTCAGCCAAAAGTTAGCAAGAAGTAATACACAGGTCAGCTAGAATAAGCCATGAGTAAGCGAAATGTTAGGCGCAAGTCAGCTCCAAGTTAGCCTCAATTCAGCCATAAGTCATTCGAAACTAAACCACAAGGGAGCCACAAGTCAGCCACAAGTAAGCCACAATTCAGCCAGAAGTAAACCACAAGTCAGCCTGTGTCAGCCACAAGGGAGCCACAAGTAAGAAACATGTAAGATACATGTAAGCTACAAGTCAGCCACAAGTCAGCCACAAGTCAACCACAAGTAAGCGAAACGTGAGCTGTAATTCATCCACAAGTCAACGAAAAGCAGGCCTCAAACTCGCAACAAGTAAGCCACAAGTTAGCCACAAGTAAGGCACTAGTCAGCCACAAGTAAGCCACAAGTCAGCCAAAAATCAATCACAAGTAAGCCACAAGTCAGTTGAACATATCCTCATTCATGGAATGATTCTCTTGTAATTTTGTAGGCATGCCACGAAGGCATTTTTACGTCTTCAAAGAAGTTTCAAGGTTGGTCCATAATCGTCGAACAACTACACTGTAGGAATTCCAAAAAAAATCCAAGGCACAGCCTACCGCGTACATGACCATGGATCCTTTCACAAAAAAGACTCCTTTTCAAGTGAACAATCTCGAGTTTCACGCAGTCCTCGATGTGAAAATCATTCGCGGAAGCGACCATTGAATAAGCCAAACTCGTGAGACAGTATTCAGGCCCGGTCATCCATGGTCACGAGGGCCAGGCGTGTTGAATTTTAGACAAAAGATTGACATGTCCTTATCGTTTCATTTGTCCACTCAATGGCGTCAATCCATAGTACGACATGGTTCTTAACTCCTCGTCGTAGAACTGACAATAGGAAGTGATAAAAGAACATAGCTTCACGATATTCATTGCATGCTATAGAATGAAGGTTTATATCAAACAAACAGTACAATCCATACCTTGGATGACCCACTTTTGTCTTGCCATAATGTCCACCTTACGAAAAATATGCAATGGTCGCTTGATTTTTCCACTCTACTTCGCCTCAACACTAGAAATTTGCATGGCATTGACTTTTTGCAAGCCGGATCGCTAAAAAACTCTGTTTAGTCCTCTCACACTACATTTTGTCACGTGTGCCTTTACCATCGTGTTGTGGTTCCACGAGTGCTGACCCTATGCCCCTCTGACACGGCTCCATAGGAACTCGGAGCTGCGTTCCACATTTCCTCTTCAGTGAACGGGCAAATCAGAGGCCGTGGTTGGTCATTCGCTCTCACATCAAAGCCCCTCGAGACTCGCTTTTGCCCTTACTAGACGACCATACTAGAAGTTTTCATAGTTTTTCTAACGCAATTTTATTAGCATTTACCCATATTATAGCATCCCCACGGTGGACACGGAAGTTGTGGGATAGCTTCGGCAAGTTGTTAGAAAGTTTTTGTATTCCGGTGTTGTAGCAACTCATAGCGACTCTCCTCCGACGCAAAAAAAAATCTAGAAGAAGTCAACCGATTCATCGATGATTTATTTTCTTTGTCTTCACATGAATGATGATGTCAATAGCGCGAGCCACATCATTGCAACCACGACGCCTCAAGTTTTAACAATATGAAGAGAGCATAGTTCAAAATCTGACTTTACTTGCAAATAGATGCTCGCACACTAGTGTTGAATGATTTTGGACTTGGAAAAGTGGGCAACATCAAGGCCTCGTTCTCTTGCCCATTTTCTTGTTGTTGTAGAGTCAAACCTGGTTCTCGCTCTTGTGCCTTTTTTGTTTTTGTATTTGGTTTGTTTTTTTGCCTGATTTTTTAGGACACTCTTGTGCACTTTTCATGGTTGACGAAAAGTTTTTTTGGCAACCGTCGGAATCGACCCCCAGACCAGTGGCTTTGGGTCCGTTGAGCGGTTTCCCGGTTGTAGGTGTAGTGCTCGCGTGAGAAGAGAGCGATCCCCTCGCATTGAGCGACTCGACGCCCCGCATCGATGGAAAAACTTAGCCGCACATTTTGAACTCTCAAATTCAAATAAATCGAGCACACATGCACAATGGCATCGACAACGGCTGAGATGGAAGATCGTAGTGTCACGAGCTCACCAAAAAGCTACCAAAAAAGGTGCTTGGAATATCAAAAATTGGGGAAGTTGTAGCGCATTTTGTGACAAAATTTTGTGCGGCTCGCTGCCGAACCGAGCTCTACAACAACCAAGAAAAGCTCTAAAAAGTTTATCTTGGGCGAACCACATCCGGTCCAGCCAGACGTGCACCGACACCCGGGAACAGGTTCGGACCCACGACAACAACAAAAAAAAGGGCGGAAGAACGAGGCCCAAGTTGAAGAAAGAAATCGACCATGTTTGAGGCGGTTTGCTAAGAACGAGTTGAACTCGACTTCACGCGGTGAGTTGAGTTCGTTCGGTGTGATAGAGGGGCCTGATTTGGCGGGTAATCACTACCAAACGCAACCATGAGATGGCGCGTTCGCCAACATCGTCGTTTGCTCGCACACTCTATTCGCGTAGACTCTATCCTTCGCCACCCGCCAGGCTATCTAGCGGGCTTCGTTCAATGACTGGCAGTAACATGGCGCCGGTTGATGGCCCTATTCCGCTCCACCACTCCCCATCCCCAACGCGCGTTGGAGCGAAGGCCAGCGCATCGGCTGCTGCGAAAGCCGCGCGTTGCAAACGTGGCACGCGCTGTCGTGAAGGCTGCCCCCGAGTGCCAGGCTGCTGTGGACAACACTGCCGACCCCATTGTCCATCCCTTTCTCTCCCCGCCCCCCTCGCACCTACCCAAACGCCCAACCGTCCACCGCCGCAAGGCCCAATTGCCACATCTACTGGCGCTGCTGTGCTTTGCTGTGCTGCACGGACCAGCTTGCAACGCGCTACGACGAAAATGACCATGAAACCATCTAGCAGCAGCAGCAGGGAGAGGAGTAGGTGCGCTGG
>SZWC01029737.1:8487-20987 GCA_023375785.1 Penium margaritaceum | reverse complement strand
AGCCGCGCACAACAGCAACAAGCAGCAAAGATAACAACAAGTAATGGTAGTAGTAGTTACTAGCAGCGGCAACAGCGGCTCAAGCAGCAGCAGCAAAAGCGGCGGCAGTAGAAGCTACGCAAAGCAACAACAGCTACGGCGACGAAAGCAGCAGCTGCAGCAGAAGCAACAGCAAGTAGAGCAGTTGCAGCCACCGTAGCTGGTGTTAAGGGGCCTCGTAGCCCCTCTCTCAATGCCCTCTTGGGTCTCGTCAAGCCCCCTAGAGGGTCCCCTTGGAAGGGTCCCGTCGAGCCCCTCAGAGGGCTCCCTCAAAGGGGCCACGGCAAGCCCCCTTCGAGGGGCCCATTCAAGGGGACCCTTTAGCCTCGTCGGCCCCGTCGGCCGACGGAGCGGCCGCCTGAGAGGGGAGGGACCCCCCCTTCCATGCCTCACGCCCCTCCTTTTTTTCTTCGGTCAATTGCTTCAGCTTGTACGAATTTGGAAATTAACATTGCAAAGTAGAATGCCTCGAATCCTATTTCAGTCGCGCAGAGCCAGCGCGAAATATTTACGATGCCTAGAATCACTTCTAGCGCTAAAACTACCGATGGCGTACATCAGATTAAACATAATGGACATTGGAAGGTCAAGTCAAAGTTTAAGGTTAAAAAAGGGTATTCTTCCAGAAAGAAAGCAGAACTACGGAAGAACAATAAAAGAACTCTTGAGAAAATACAAGACACTGAAAGAAATATTGTAGCTAAAATCTATGATTTCTATGAGAAAGAAAGTACATTATTTTGAAATATTTCTTAAGATATCCTCCAGTGCCATTCATACTCAACATGACATTACTTTGAAAGCTTTTTCTCCCATGATAAGAGGAAAAGGCAAAAATGCATCTTGTATTAATGTAGAAAACTAGGGTTCAAAATGTTTACCCCTAATTCCAAAATTAGTTTTAAAAAATATCCTCGTGAGATCTCTAGATGCAAATTTTAGGTTTTAACTTCTTTGTGAATATTAATACTTGGAATTAATTGCAAAACATTTGAAAATATGATGATTTCCGTTTCAAACGACCTTTATTCGTTAACATAGTCTTCATGCCACTAGGGATAAGGCCAAGTCTTTGAAATTTCCAAAAAAGAATAGTATATACAAATAAACATGCCAACAAAATCCATGGAAATTAATAATATAGTAAAATATACTTGAAAATAATGTTTAACTTTAGGGTAAATAAAACATTCATCATGAAAAAGCATCCTCAATAGTTTCCTTTGATCAAATTAAAATCTCAACATGTACTTCTTTCTTAGTGAATCTTATGTTTTGTTGAGAAAAGAATTGATGTTCTATTTGAACTCTAACAAGAAATTGAATTTTTTCATACCATTTAGATTTTGTAAAAGTTTTATTTGTTCAATATTAAAACTGTTTTCTAGATATGAAATATTCATGAATAGGAAAAAAATTAGCATATTGAAGAAAAACATAAAGTATGCTTCATTTAAGGTAAAACTTGAGAAAACAATTCATAATGTACTTATCTTCTATTCATTGATATTGTTTAAATGCTGATCAATATTTCATATCAATAACTTTTTTTATTCATATTAATTTAGAATTATTGCTTTAATTGTTTTCAAATAGGCGCACATGAATCTGTAAAATTTTGTTATCTTTCTTCATTTTCTAATTTCCACGC
Source organism: Penium margaritaceum (assembly GCA_023375785.1). Classification (NCBI taxonomy): domain Eukaryota; kingdom Viridiplantae; phylum Streptophyta; class Zygnematophyceae; order Desmidiales; family Peniaceae; genus Penium; species Penium margaritaceum. The sequence goes on along the minus strand of SZWC01029737.1, from coordinate 19,297 downwards.
ATTTTAAAGGAGTCCAAAATGTATGTAATACTCTCTTCATTTCAACCTTCATGAATTAAACACCAATTAGTGAAAAAAATCTTATGTTATCATAGATGTTACGCTGGAGGAAGTGAAGTGGTTCACAGTTGGCAACAGAGTTTGTCATTTTTCACAAGATTGGGGTTAGTTTAGTATTTTTGAGAAGCGGAAAGTATAATTCGTTGTTACAAGTATCGAAACTCAATAGTGTATATACAAATGGCGAGAGCAAGAGAATGAGGCTCAGTCGAGCCATTTGGGTTTTGGGCACTTCGCATGATGCGATGCCGCATTCCGATTCGTGGACTCGAGAAGTCCCTCGTTGGTTCGATGGGGTGCTTCGAGATTGAATTTGAGGTTTGCGAGGTTTGTCAAAATCGCTCAAAAGAACATTGCCCGCAGTCTCGATTTGTCAAGGAGCGTCGAGAATGCGTTTTGACGAGTTTCTAGAAATGACATGAAAGTGCTCGTCATCGGGCGAGGATTCTGGGGTATTCCGAGGAATTCCCTCCAAGCGCAAAAAAACATGACTGCGACGAAGTCGCGATATAGGTTGGGGGTGGCAGAAAAGAAATTACGTCGTTTATGGATTTTGACCCTGTGTATGCGATCGGCATAACACTTCCCCTCCCCCTCTATCTGCAACATCCCGGCGCGTTAACATCATGTGGCCGGAGTCGGGCTCGGTAGCCATCAATAGTAGGATCGACGTCCGAGAGTTGGCTGTACGGCATCCAACTGTTGTGTGCCGCGTCATAGTTCTTCCACTTGACTAGGTATTGATCTTCGCCTACTCGCCGGCGGTGATTGAGGATTTCCTCAACCTCATACTCGTGGTCACCGTTTGCGATCATGGGTGGCGGGGCAAGTGCCACGCCTCCAGGAAAATCTTTTGCCGAGTTGAGGTAGTGTCAAAGTTTGCTGATGTGGAAGACCGGGTGAATCTGCATGTTGTCAGGTAGTCAGAGTTTTGTGACTAATGGAGTGCGTATCTCCAAAATGTCGAAAGGACCCAACCACCGGGGTTTGAGCTTTGGATTACTTGATCCGCGAATTCTGACTGTTGTGGAGTTGAGCAGGACTCTATCGCCCATCTTGAACTCCTCGGTTTGTCAGTGTTTATCAGCATGTCGCTTCATAACTGCTTGCGTTCTTATGAGGGTCTAACGAGTTTCTTCCCAGACTGCAGAAAATTCTCGTCAATGAGTGTCAATGGTGGGGATGTTGCTCTCGGTTTGTAGATTAATCAGGGTGGTTGGCTCTGTTCGGTAAACCACCTCAAATGGTGTTTTTCCCGTTACGACAGATGCTGCTGAATTGTATGCAAACTCGGCGACCGGCAGCTTGACTGCCTAGTCAGTGCCGTGAGGTTCACACAAGGTTTGGAGGTGTTGTTTGAGCGTTTGGTCGGTTTGATCGGTTTGTCCATCAGTTTGCGGATGGAACGCTGTTGAAAGTTGAAGTTGACTTCCATACTGCTGCATCAGATCTCGCCACAACTGGCTGGTGAACCGCGCATCTTGGTCACTTGTGATGGATCGCGGGACCCCATGTAATCGGACAATCTGGTCAGGGAACAGTCATGCTGCCCCTTCGGCGGTTACATCCGTAGTGGTCGGGATGAAGCGAGCCATCTTTGAGAACCTGTCAACGAGGACAACTATAGTGTCGAACCCCTCCGGTGTGACAGGCATAACTGGTCACAAAATCTATGGAGATGTCGGTCCATGGTTTTTCTTGTATCAGTAGTGGTTGTAGCAAACCAAGGGGCTTGGTGCGCCGACTCTTGTGTCTTTGGCATGAGTTGCAGCTATTGCAGAAGTTTGCAACGTCAACCCCCATCTTTTCCCACCAATAGTTCTTGGCAAGTTTTTTCAAAGTCTTGTCGGCTCCAAAGTGCCCTCCTCGGCTGGTGGTGTGGCACTGTTTGAGAAACATGCGCCGTAGCTCCTCGACTACGGGGACAACGACTTGATTTTTCTGCTTTCTTCGCCAATAGGAGCCTGCAAAGTGGAACTTTGTCGTGTCGTAGGCTCCGTGGTCCTTGTAGCCACGAGTGAATAGTTTTTCCACGTATGGGTTTGCTTGAATTTGTAGTGCATTGACATCCGTGACATCGGGCCGGCGGCTGAGCACGTCCGCTGGATTTTTCTTTCCGGGCCAATATCTGATCTCGTAGTCGAAGTTGGACTCAAGGAACTCCATCCATCGAGTTTGTCTTTGGCTAAGGTTTGGCTGCATTTTCAGGTACTTGAGGGGGTGGTGATCTTTTTGAACCACACATTTGTGGCACTCCAAATCGTAGCGCCAGATTTTGAAGGCATGAATAACCGTGAGCATTTCCTTCTCATGGATGGCATAGTTGAGCTCAGCTTTGTGAAGAATCCGTGGCATGNTCGGGCCGGCGGCTGAGCACGTCCACTGGATTTTTCTTTCCGGGCCAATATCTGATCTCGTAGTCGAAGTTGGACTCAAGGAACTCCATCCATCGAGTTTGTCTTTGGCTAAGGTTTGGCTGCATTTTCAGGTACTTGAGGGGGTGGTGATCTTTTTGAACCACACATTTGTGGCACTCCAAATCGTAGCGCCAGATTTTGAAGGCATGAATAACCGTGAGCATTTCCTTCTCATGGATGGCATAGTTGAGCTCAGCTTTGTGAAGAATCCGTGGCATGTATGTGATGGGTTGTTCTCCCCCACTATTCTCTAGCACGAGGACGGCCCTGATTGCTTGATCAGAGCCATCTATGGCCATGATGTAGTCGGCCGTTGGATCTGCCAATCGAAGGGTTGGCGCCGAGGTCAGAGCTTTACGTAAAAACGTAAAAGGTTCTTGTTCGCTGTCTCCCCAATTCCACTCAAAATTTTTACGGGTGAGGTTGGAAAGAGGCTCTGACACTCGAGCTTAATCCCTTACAAACATCCGAGAATAGTTACAAAATCCAAAAAAAGACTATATGTCGCGTACTTTTGTCGGAGTTGGCCATTCCGCCACCGCGGATATCTTTTTTGGATCCATGGATATCCTTCCACCACTGATGGTGTGACCGAGAAACTCGATCGATCGTTGACCGAAGTCACATTGCGAGAGCTTCCCATAGAACTTCTCCCGCCGGAGGATCTCAAGCACTCACCGAAGATGTCGTCGATGATCCTCTGGAGTCCGGTTGTATACAAGGACGTCGTCGAGGTATACCACAACAAAATCGACAAGGTGCGGTCGGAAAATGTTGTTTATTGCTGCCATGACATCGGGGCGTGTGTGAGTCCAAATGGCATAACCGTGAACTCAAAGTGCTCGTAATGTGTTCAAAAGGTAGTTTTTGCAACATCCTCGTTGGCGATGCGAATCTGATGGTAGCCGCTCCGTAGGTCGATTTTGCTGAAGATTCTTGCTCCATGTAGTTGGTCAAAAAGCTCGTCCGCTCGAGGTAGAGGGTAGCGGTTCTTGATCCTGATGTCGTTCAACACCCGGTTATCCACACACATCCGCATTTCCCTAGTTTTCTTTTTCACAAATAGTACTGGTGCGGCAAACGGAGAGACGGACGCTCAGATGAATCCTTGAGTCAGCATGTCGTCTAGCTGTCCCTTGAGCTCCGTGAGTTTGTGATCACTCATCCGGTAGGTCCCCTTGACTATTGGTCTGTTGCCGGGTTTTGAGCTCAATTCAGTGGTCAATGTCACGTTTAGGAGGGAGTTCGCTTGGTAACTCGTCAGAGAACACCCCTTTGAATTCTTTTACAAGCGGGGCAAATTCTTCTGGTACGTTTGCGGACTTTGATGCCGATGAGGCTGATGAGGCTGATGCGTCAGCTACGGCAACTGATTCGTTACCTGTGCTGCTCAAGTCGACGTGGACTAACCACGCCGAGGCTCCTCTCCTCAGGTATCTCTTCACCACTTCGAGCAAGATCGCTGTAGCTGATGGTCGTTACTTGCGTTTTCTCACTGCCGCACTTGTCGTGTCGTTTCTTGTTGTCCTGTTGCCATTTGTTGCACGTTGACTGGATTTTGGCTGCTATACGAGCGGCAGGAACGTCTGCTGCCCGTCTTGTTTGATGTAAAGAGCGTTGCTGCTCCAGTTAACTTGTGGATTCTATTGGTATAGGAAATCTTGCCCGAGAATCACTTTGTAGTCCGTCATTGGGTAGGATCTCCAAATGGTTACGTTCTGGAGATCCTCGATCACTAGTCGTAATGGCTGTTTCAGTCCGCTGATGCAAAGTCATCCATTGACGGTTTTCCCTTCGAAACCTCCATGTTTGTGCTTCAAACCTAGGCTTTTCACCAGTTTATCAGATACATAACCGTGGGATGCACCTCCATCAAGTAACGCCGGCAATGTTTTGAAACTTTTGCAACCCCTTGGTTGCACTCTGAGCAGTTTCGCAGGCTGGTCGTCCTCGTATCCCTCGTCAAAGTTCTGCATCTCAGGAACCCCCGTATTAGGTAATCGTAGCCATTTGGGTGGGCGATTGTTCCGCGCAGGTTGTTCGGCGGGGGTAGGAGTTTCGCCGTACACTCCTGTCCTCGGCCGTTTCCCGACTCCTCCCCTCCTTTTTGCTTTTTCTGCTACTTCCCCCCCCCCCCCTCTGGTTCCGTCTGCGGTAAATTCTTGCAATGTGTCCGAACTTTTCACAGCTGTAGCAGGTCCGTTGATCTCATTTTTACTCCATGCTGTCGACTTCCATCGGAGTCGAGTTCTCCAAATTCTGCGACCGATGCCCGTTGTTCTGCTATGGTCCTCAGGCGCCAACCGTAGGATTCGTTGAACTTTGAGTTAAAATCTGCGGAGTCCATGCGTTGAGCGGCTGTGATGATCTGAGGCAAGTTGTTGGTGATGTCGTAGATCGCGAGTGCTCTGCAAACATCCTGCTTGAGGCCATTGTTGTAGTGAAAACAGAGTTCATCCTCTACAAGGTTGCTGCCCGTGGTGATCTCGCAAAAATGCCATGTGTATTCTGCCACGCTGGAAATCTGCTTCAGCCATTGCAGCCGGTAGCGAACCTCCGTTTTCTCATTCAGCTTGCTGAAGCATGCGACGAGTGCCCGGGTGAACTTGCGCCAGTTGGATGGGGGTGTTATCAATAATTTCCAGGTCGGGTGAACGTGCTCAAGAGACAGTACGCCTGGTGCCGATGATGTGGTAGCCATTGGATCAACGCCTACGGCTGCCTGCTGCTATTGGATGGCCATGAGATTGGCCCACCAACTTAAAGCTGTGTCTCGCAAAAGAGAGGCTGCAAGGTTCATCTTCTGTTCTTCGCAGTGAACCCCAGCAGCGGTGAAGTATACCTCCAAACTCCTCAGGAACATCCTGACCGTCGGTCCCTTGTGATTTGCCAGATCAAATGGCTCAAGAAGACCTGGACGAATTGAAGATCTGCCAATTTGAAGTTGATCGGCAAGCACCGCTTCTTGCGCTTTTGAGTCACGGATTTCGGCGGCGTACTAATGCAGTTGCTTGGCGAGCATTTGTTGCAATGCTTCCATCTGCGCCAGCCGACCAATCAGCTCCGCGATCTTGTCTGGAGTCGTCGGTGGAGTTGTATTGGTCGGTGGTGCATGTCAAGCATGCCCGACTTTGGATTGGTTGTGCCAGTTGAAGTGCCAGCCATCATCCGCTCATCTCCCTCGATGAGGCTCAAGGTCCGTTACGGGGTACCTTCCGCCATCGCCGGTGTCCTCGCCGATCACCGCTGCTTGTCGCCTGGTGCGCTCGCTCGGTGCACCGACTTTGTCACGAGATCTGCAAACTTCTCGTCGGCGGACATGGGTTGGAAGGCACGTGCCGGTCTCGAGTCGGTGGAGAAATTAATCTTGTACTCTGCCCGGGCCGATGCGCTCTCATACCCACTGTTCCTCTGGCGGAAGTGAAGTGGTTCACAGTTGGAAACATAGTTTGTCACTTTTCACAAGATTGGGGTCAGTTGGGTATCTTTGAGAAGCGGAAAGTATACTTCATTATCAGAGGTGTCAAAACTTGATAGTGTACATACAAATGGCAAGAGCGAGAGAATGAGGCTCGGTCGAGACATTTAGGTTTTCGGCGGTTCGCGTGACGCAATGCCACATTCCGATCCGTGGACTCGTGAAGTCCCTCGTTGGTTCGATGGGGGGCTTCAAGTTTGAATTTGAGGTTCACGAGGTTTGTTGAAGCTTGAGAGGTCGTTGTTCGTAGTCTGGAAAGATTAGGAACAACCGTGAGTGGGTTCCGGCGTTTTCTGGAAGTGACCGGAAAATGGTTGTCAACGCCTGAGGATTCTAGGGTATTCCGAGGAATTCTGTCCGAGCGCGGAAAAAAGTAGCCGCGACTAAGTCGCGAAGTGGGCCAGGGGCGACGAAGCAAACAAGAGGTTTCTTCTGGGTTTTGGAACTCGTGTATGCCTATCGGCATAACAATCAGTTAGGTGATACTTGTACGTTAAAAACTGCTTACATGTGAAAACATTATGATTACTGTTTAATCATCACAAAAAAAGTATCGAAGGAATTTGAAGATAAATTTAAAGTGTAATTTGTCAAGTAATGTTGAATTCCATGCTTTATTCATCATTATGTGAATTGAGAAAAGAATTTTTATGGTCATGGTTTTCATTTTATTGAGTTAACTAATGCTTTCCAAAATCGTCGAAAAGTTTGTAAATTTGTTAATGGGTAGTATTTATCATATTTTGGAATGATTTTGTGATACGTGAATACTTTGTTGATTTATAGATGTCGTGTATTATAAACATCATGTTTTTCAAGCTTTGTGCAGTTAAATCCACATTATTCTTCTACATGAATAATTATGTTCAACGGTTTGCTTTCAGATACAATGGTGAAAATCAGTTTTAATAATGTTTGGATTATTTAATCTATACATGTAACATCAATTTGAGCTGACCTCTTGCTTATCTTAAGAGAAAAATATTAAAGAAAAATGTTATGTTCAAGGGGACTTGAATTGAAAGATATCTTAAATGACGTTTTATTCATTTTTATTTTTATTTCTTACCTTATCCTTCCCTTATCGTTGCATCATTTAACGTAAGGTTTGATGATGTTGTGCTGGAAACATTTGTAGATTTTTGCTTCCTTTGTTTTGGAACGCTCTAAGCAACCCAAACATTGTCTGAACCTTCGTATGACAGTTGTGTTTTATGTGATGTACGCCGTTGGCAATCGAGGCACAAAAAGTGGTTCCAGGTGTTGTAAACAAGTTTGCGCTGGTTCTATGCGATGGAAATGAAATCCAAGGCATTCTACTTTGCAATGTTAATTTTTGAAGTCTTGCGAGCTGAAGCAATTGACCCTTTTTTTTCCACTCGCTCACTCACTCACTCGCTCGCTCACCAAGCGAGCAAGCAAGGAGTGAAGGGGGCGGCGTGACATTACCCCCACCCCCTCCTTTCTTCTTCCCCCCAAAAATCTGACCTGCCCCCTGACCAGGGGGCGATCAAGACAAGGGTGACGAGCTTACCCTAGGGTGTGCAGTGAACAAAAAGAAAAAGAAAGGCGGAGATGAAAAAGGGGGACCAACTCTCCAGAAGGAAATGGGCAATAGAGAATAGGGGGGACGAGAAGAGCACTGAAAAACAAAGTTGAGAGGTCATGGTTGGCGTCAATGCTGGATGTGCCCTCGCGATTGGCATCCATGTTGGCATCGACCTCATCCAAGCATGCTTCCTCCACATCATGCGGATGTGCCAGCGTTGGTAGATCCCTTAGGTGGACCTCTGACGACCATATTTGCCGAGATCCTTGGCCTAAGGTGGATGGTACAGCGTGTTTGTGATCTTGTTGTTACTAAGTGTGCTTCTGCTACTACCATGTCGACGGCCTACTTGATCTCATCTCCTTTACCTTCTCCTCCTTTCTCATTCGATGGTCTCCCTCCAGCTTCACCTACTGGCGTTTCCTTGGCTGCCACCATCCTTTTGATCCTCCAATTTTTTGCTACCACGCCGCCTCCTTCAGATGACATGTCTTCCTGTAGTCGCTCCAGGCGTGTGTGCACGCGGCGTCGGTGTCAGCGCTCCGCACATCATGCTCGCGCCAGTCTTAACACATCCTCCTCCTCCTTGAATTCGGTTGCTGTACCTGTCGGGGGGAGTGTGGTCATCAGGCATTGCCTGTGACCATAGGAATAGGATTCCTACCCTCACCGTACCGTGGTGCTAGAACATGAGCTCAGACAGATGCAAATGATACAGTGGCAGTACACAACGCGGAGCCTGATCACAACATGGCGTTCATGGTGGAGACTTGCGTGTCATCGAGCTCGACTTCCACGTCCGGGCTGGATCAAGATCTTCCACAACTACAGGTTGCATGAGGAGGAGTGCAGACCTGGTTTCCCTGGGTAGTGCCACTCGCAGCTCCGACCAATGGCTGCCTGGTGGTGACACATGAGACCCGTACGGAACGGGATCCCTCTACGAGACTTTTGGGAGAGTTTTTGCAACAGGCGCACACCAGCCCGGCGGAGGTTACAGTGCAAGAGACATGCGTGTCATCGAGGTTGACATCTACGCTGGGGTAGGAGCAAGACGTTCTGCACCAGCAAATTACATCAAGAGGAGTGCAAGCCCCGCATCCCTGGATGGTGCCACTCGTGACTCCGACCGGTGGCCGCCCGGCATTAGTACGAGACTCCTGTGGCTCAGGAGTCCCGTACGGATCAGGATGCCCCTTACGGACTTCCAAGGGCATTGGTGCATGAGGCTCACACCAGCCTTGAGCAGAGGCTGCACCGCTGCTCACACCGCTGCAAGGCATGAGCAGAGTGGACCGGCTGGTCATTCAAAGGTTGAGGCATTCTTGAGAGCAGCATTACTGAGAAATGTCACCGGGGTATGTGGTGTAATAGACACAACAGGCTTGACCTTGTCATTGGCGCTACCTGAGGACAAGCTTTACCGTCAGGAGTTGCCCATGTTCTCAGAGTCTGTGGGCTTCAGTATACATGGCAAAGCAGTAGCACACATGACACATTCAGATAATGATCTTTACTCCATCATGGAGTAGGTGACAACGACCAGTCTTCCCGGCAAGATGATCCTTGACTAGCATTGGATTAGTCATCCAGCCAGAGTCCTGGACAGTTGTGTCCACTACGCGAGCAGCTGAGGACAGTGTAGCAGATCCCACCACGCAGACTGAGTCACCTTGGTAGCAGGGGCTGAGTTCTGCCCTCGCGTGTTCATCTGTTGGCGACCCTTCTGATCACATCGACGCTGAGAGTGGCAGTACCTGCACAGACGACTTTTCCACATGCTCCACGCACTCTGACGACTCCTCCTTCACCTTCTCTCATGGCACGCGACCGCTCACCCCCCTTGTCTAATAGACAAGAGCTACAGTCCGGATGCCACGCCTTCAACTGGGTCCGATTGTCCAGCATCTCAGCATATTCCGAGTTTGGTTGACCCTTAGGAGGTTGCAATAGCACCGGCTCCATGGTCTTTAGTTGCAGAGACGTAGATGGAGTTGTACTTGCAAGTTCTACAGTCTGCGTGTGCAGCATCCAGTGAGACAGAGTTGATCCTACGCGAGGCAGACATGGGCCACCTCCACATTTTTTGGGCACATTAAGCTGACTTACAAGAGCGTGTAGAGATGCTGTAGGGGGAGGTGATGGCAGTATGGGAACGACTGTCAGAGCAAGAGAGCACCACTACTATTGGCACGAGCATTCCAGTACGAGGATCTCGCAAACCCATACTCAGGGAGGATCTTGTACCAGCTTCGAGTATGACATCTGATGGAGACAATACTACAGGAGAGATGAGCATGCCTTCAGTTTCTGCCATCCTCGTCCCTGTTGACTCCATCATCGCTCCTCCTTTTGCTGATGCCTTCACACACCTTCATCCATCTGCTTCAACTGCTCCATCGTTAGCTTCGTCCATGTGTGGTGATCCGGTTTGTCTTTCCAGCCCTTCTCCTCTTATGGCGGTGTACCCTTGTGCTTTAGGGTGCTTTATCCCACCTTGAGGGTCAGCTCCGCCACTTCATCCACGCCTGCATTCTACTAGCCCATTCCCTTTCATCCGGCGTACACAGATGCATTGTAATAGAGCGGAGAGAGGAGAGACTGTGACTTGGGACCCTTGGTAGTCACACAAGGACTGGTACACTTGAGGTGATGCAGCAGCGACGTGAGGAGTCATAGCCAGAGACACCACTTTGTCTTTGAGGGTGGGAGTAGACTCGTACGTGCCAAGGGGAGCCATCTCTACGTGATGGAGAGACCACATGATTTATCGCCCAGGATCTGTTCAGCTACGGTACTAGCATATCCATCAAGGACATCAACAAAATGTTCATCTCCCCAGGGGGAGTGTTGTGTGCATCTTGACCTGACGCGAAATCATGTGATATGCATGGCAAGGGGTACATGCTCCGTTATGAGTACACTACAGCAGCTAGTGTGTGGCTCATGCTATGTGCCTGCACAGCTGCATGTGGATGGTAGAATTCTCTTGGTGGAGACCAAAGCCCTTGGTGGGCTGTACCAGTGTCACGAGGAGACCATGTGATCGTGTGTCTTGGGACGTGGCCATATGGCGTGTGGCATGTGCATGTAAGCTGGATTTCTCATAGTGGTCGAGACCCGGACATGTGGTGAGCTGCACCCGTGTTTAGAGGAGATCCCCCTATGATCTTGTGTGTTATTTGATGTTGCTATTGTGGACGGCATACGGACACCTGTTGGATTGCTCGTAGCTTGGATGGACAACATGTGTGTGTGTGTGTGTGTGTGTGTGTGTGTGTGAGTGTGTGTGTGTGTGTGTATGTG
>SZWC01029735.1:8154-20698 GCA_023375785.1 Penium margaritaceum | reverse complement strand
CGCCGGTCCATCCGGTGAGTAGATTAATCCGACCTGACGTGAAAGCCTCACGGTGTACGCCGCCCTAACGGCGACCTTGCGAGCGGCCTGGGGATTCCAAAAAACAATGGTTTTTTTTTTCACATAACTTCACATTAATTTGACGCAGGATTATTCCAGTCGATCATGCAAGACAAAACAGATCCCAAGTTCAAACCATCATCAGTATGGCAAGGCTAGCGAGGCCAGTAACGCAAAAACAAAGATTTTGATTCTTTCTCAAGCGCTTACGGCATGGATCATCGGGGCGTCAAACAAACCCGTCCAGCCGTTCAGGTCGGCGTAAAACTTCGACCACCGCAGCCAGGTTTGCGTCTCCAGTAAGCCAGGAACCAGGTCGGTTCGAATTTTTGAAGTGAATAGGAGCGCGACACCTAGTATGAGGACAGAGCTTCAATCAAGATAACTTTATCAATTTATCCAAGACACAATTGGAAAGTGTGACTTCACGAGTTCATCCCCGGTGGCTTGCATGCAGGTTCGAGATTTCTCTTGGGAGGAAGAAATATTCTTCGGTGAGGGGATCACTTTCTTCCGCGTGCGAGCTCGTGTATCGCACCAATGAAAACTTGCATCAATGAGTGGGAGTCGATCCGACGCAAAAAAAAAGTCAGATCGGCCACTATTTTGCAGACATGACGTCAGAATAGGCATGATTTCACTAAAACCCAGAANAGGTTTCTTGGTTGGGCACAAAAGACACAATTGGAAAGTGTGACTTCACGAGTTCATCCCCGGTGGCTTGCATGCAGGTTCGAGATTTCTCTTGGGAGGAAGAAATATTCTTCGGTGAGGGGATCACTTTCTTCCGCGTGCGAGCAAGCTCGTGTATCGCACCAATGAAAACTTGCATCAATGAGTGGGAGTCGATCCGACGCAAAAAAAAAGTCAGATCGGCCACTATTTTGCAGACATGACGTCAGAATAGGCATGATTTCACTAAAACCCAGAAGCGTTCACCAATAAACAGCACTGGTAGGGTAATTTCAATGCACCCCACTTCTGCAACATGACGGAGGACCAGGCAAAAGGAGGTGTGCACACTTGGCTAAGCCAAAAGACCAAATAGCCGCACTTTGAGCAAGTGAAAAGGAAACGTATGAGAGCAAGAGAGCATAAGTGGGCAAATGCGAGCTCCATGTAATCGCATCAAGCGTGTCCTCACAATCCAACTTGCGGAATCGTACGCATTCAAAAAAATTTAGATTGACACAATATGTTAGCCCTCTTCCTCTTCAGGGAAACATCCCATCCATAAAATTTGGTGGAGGAATGGAGAAAATTTCAGAGTGAATTGCCAAAGCTGGTGTAATGTTCACTGCTAGCTTGTGATAACTTGATGACAACGTAGATGGGCATCGCCCACAGGTTAGAGGTATGGAGGTGGCAATGTTGTGTTGACGAGGACACTGCTTGTAGTCTCGGACACGTTCAAGGTTTGGTTGTGTATCCTGAGGTGTTGGTGCATCATCAAGCCTGACCACATCGGGATGTGACGTCACAAGGCCCAGTCAGATCTAAGCATCGGGATCAACAAACTTGCCTGATGGATTGCCTGGAGTACATCTTGGACTCTGGCATCAACATCCCACGAAGGAAAGCGAATGTACGAGACATGTTAAACTGCTGATTACACCTGATGGTCAGTATTGACAAGCTTCAATTCCAGTGAAAGACATACATGAAGTTCAACTTACACATGGCTATGAGCTATATGGTGGATGAAAATGGTCAAATTTCTGGTTGGACAATGGCTGTTGGTGTAGAAGGTTGACAAGCCATTTTTACCGTTCCGCCCTGCGAGGAATTGTGCCACATGTTATTCAAAAAATCTCTTTGATTTGCTTCAACCTTCACCTAATCTGGCTGAGTCTTTAATCAGAAGGAATGCTCACCACGCGAGGGCCATGAAAGCAGCACAAAGAGCAGCGGAATAACAGCCAATGCAAGGGCTGCGAGAACAGAGACCCAAGAGGCAGCCAAGGTTGCAAGGCAAAGGAAGCCAGTCAGTCCAGCTGGGGAGATGGCTATAGATGTGGCAGCAATGGAGATTACATTACTATGTGGAAGCAAGCTCTGGAGGGAGAGGAAGCAGCTGCAGTGAAGACAAAAGAGGGGAGGGTTGAGGTGCGGATGGAGGAGACAGCGGCTGAAGTAGCTACAGCAGCAGAAGCTGCGGCAGTGGCTACAGCCCCAGCTGTTGTGGCAAGCATTCATGTTCAATCATCCATCAAACATACACCCTTCAAACTTTGTACACGTGAAGTGCACACACAAATGAAGGTTCGTGGATGTTTCAATGAGATTAATTCATGATTTCCTCGCACCACCTCTTCCATTCAATTTTAATTTGTCATGTATTTTCTGTATTAGAAGCTCCTTGGAAACCACCGTCACGAGTGTCTACTTTCAATCCTTTGTTCTGAATGTTTCATTGTGTAGTGTTGAACAAATATGACATAGTATGTGTCAAAACCAGGAACTGGTCATAGCTATTTTTGTGTTGTACACCTAGAGCGAAGTTTTAACGTCGACTCTCCATTTGTGGAATCCTGAGCTTCAGCTGGACTTTACCTCGAGTGACAGGTGGAATGCGTTTTTTCACGTAGCAGGCTAACTGTAGCTGGGTTCTGAGTGAAAAAACGTTTTCCACAATTGAGTGCAAAGGTTCTGTTATTGTGGCCAGCTGCTCCTTAAGGGTAATCGAACATTGTATCATTGACAAAAAAGGATAAAGTCAGGACTCCGCGATGATTAACGTCACCGCTAGATGACCATCATTTGATCGTAATCAATGGTTTTTTATTGCTCAGGAATCCGCGATGTTTTTATTGGCGATATTTACGTAAACATCACCGACACGTTCAATACATTCAAATAATACACAGTTGATGATTCGTGTGGGGAAAGGAATGACAGGGATCGGAGAGTAGGTTCGACAGATGCCAAAGCCCAAACTCTGCCACCTGGAAAAAATGCTTGAAAATGTGCAGAGTGTTTAAGTATTTGGTTCATTAAGTGATTAGTTGTTATGAGAGATACTTTTCTAAATTCTGAATTTTCACTTCTGTTCATTTTGTTTTGTCCTTCACGTACAACACCCAATAAAATCACATGATACTCTTTTGGTGTGTGGGGGGGAGGGGGGGGGGGGGCGTCTCCGAACATCTCAATAAGGGATACAGACAGTTTGAGATGCAGACCACATACACTCGCGGGAGGTTGTATGCGGGTACAACTTCCCAACACACATCTCAATAGGGGGGGGAAGGGGGATCGGACCCCCCCCTCCCGTAAATCCCTAAAGTGAATGAGCTCAGTGTATGGGACAGTGTATGGTGCGGTGATTGGAGAAAAGCACAACTGTATGCATGGAGAGAAGTCACAAAACATTCCTTCGTTCTCGTGCATAAGTGTACAAAAAGAAATTTCTTCAATATACACTTTCAGATATATGCGCACAAAACAATACACAGGTCTGGGGGGAAAGATCCGATAGCCATAAAAAAAAATCACAACGAATACATTTCTGTACTTCTCGTGGTACCCAACAGATGCACTCCACCATAGAATCCACCAACACTATATCGATATGGGGGGGACCGGGGGGGAGGAGGGGGTTGGTCGGGTAGACGTCGATGCCTCCTTCCCTTCCAAAGATCTAGAATGTATTAGTCGGATGTATTGGATGATGTATTGGGGATATGAGCAAACAAATGCACTTATGTATGAAGTGGAGAAACATTTCATGGAACTCGCGAATACAAATGGATCCCCCCTACAGTAAAATCCCTATGTGAATTTGGTGAGTGTATGGGACAGTGTATGATGCGATGACCGAAAAAAAAAATGTTTGCATTGAGAGAAAATTCCAGGAAGTTGCAAACCATTCCTTTGTTCGTGCGCAAAAGTGCACATGAAGAAAGGTCAGACAGATACATTATCCAGCACACGCACTCAATACAATTTCCAGGTTGGGGGGGGGGGGGGGGGGGGGGGGGGGGGGGTGGTCCGGTAAACATAGACGACCCTCCCCCTCCAAATATCTAAAATGTATTAGTCAGAAGTATCAGATGATGTATCGGGGGTATGAGCAAACAAATTCACTTATGAAGTGGAGAGACATTTCGTGGAACTCGCAAATACAAATCTGTACACATAGACAGGTTAAGAAGATACCGTCCCAAATACACATCCCCGATACCTTCATTGATCTGGGAGGAGGGGGGTCGAGACAATGAGGATCAAAACTTGAATGAAATCGCACAATGTTCACATCCATTTATTTGCGATGTCCACCAGCTACACCCTGACATACAGTACGTCAATACATCTTCAACGGAGTTGGTGGGGCTTTGCACAACATCCACATGCCACTGGACAAATCCGTCACGTGCCCCTCGCAACGACAAAAACTGCGACGCTTTTTGTTCTCTAGCCAAGTGAGAATGGAGGGAGCATGTATGTCACTGATTTGTACATTAGCAGACCTAGAATGGACCAAGCTGCTTAGAATCCATTTTTTACTGAATATATTGATAACTGTGCCCTGTAGAACAATTTATTAGGACTAAACAAAATACAGTACATATGTTTTTCTCAATTACAGTTTTAGACACCTTCCTCGAAAATTCTTAGGCATGTACATTATCATACACACATCAGAGAGTGTGTGAAATTCAGACAATTAACCATACCTCACGGCCAGTTGAATGGCGATCTTCACCGCCCCTCTAACCAATGAACCCGAACAAAAGGTGGCCCGTGAAAACTCCTCAGTGGCCTGGGCGCCAGCAGTGCCAGCTGGAGCACGAGAGTTAAATGCTGCAGCAGCAAAGGTAGCGGAAGGTGTGGCATTTGCATCAAGTATGACACAAGACAGACTGACTGCTTCAGCTACTAATGCACCTTCAAGAATAAGTGACTCTGCTGGACTAGACCCAATGAAGCTCTCTGGTTGCTGCTGTTACTTCTGTTGCTGGCGCTGTGGCTGTTGCAACAACTGCTGCTTGCTGCTGCAAGGCGGAAAGCTGCTCACCCAAGCAAGCATCAAGAGCCGAGGATGGGAAAATAACTCTAACCGATGGTCCACCCTTACTGTTGTAGGGTGAATTGTCTGCCGGTGAGAGAACTCCACTGGTGGGGATATCTTCCGCCATGTAAACTTGGCTGTCGACCTCAACCTATGCCTGGTCATATGCAGCCTCCAAGTCATTGTCAGAGCTGGATACGTGCATATAATCAACACTCCCAGCAGCAGCCAACTATGCACCGCGAACCTCCCAGAACCGATCAGCATACTTGGCGTTGAGGTCAGCCTCCACCTCGTCAGAAAGGGAGTATACTTGAGGTAACATAAGGGGTGATTCCAGATTGGAAACTGATTTTTTAGCATGGTGCAGTGAAGGACAAAATGATGTTGATGCAGTTGCAACTGCTGTTGCGGCTGCAGTTTATCATGCAGCTGTGATGTGTGGGCAGGATGGCATCTTAGATGACATAAGCATGCTGTTGCCGCGGTGATGGCTAAGGCAGCAGCTGCGATTGAAAATGTGGCTGCAAGTATGGGTAGGCCGGTGGCTCACATGCCACAAGCACAGCTGATGTTGCAGCTTTAGCTGCAGAAGCACCTGCAGCTGACGATGTGGCTGTGAGGATGGGCAGGCCAGCGGCCACAAAATTAGCTGTAATTGGAGATCAGGATGTAAGTGTGCGTAGGATGGTGGTTCAGATGCCAAAAGCATGGCTGCTGCAGCAGCAACGGCTGCAACAGGAGCTACGATTGAAGACGCGGCTAAGGGTATGGGCAGCCCGGCAGCTCACACTACGCAACCCTGACAGTTTCTGTAGGTACAATCGTGGCTGCTGCTGCAGCTGTGGCTGGTGTTGATTTAGCTACTGCTATGGCTGTGGCTGCTGTGGCTTCTGTTGCTGCTGCTCTGATTGTGGTTTGTTTTTGCATTTAAAGATGCAGCTGCAAGTGTGAGCTAGACGGTGGCTCAGATGCTGCAAGCATGGCTGTTGCTACTGCTACGGCTGCAGGAGAAGCTGCAGTTGTTGTTGCGATTGTGTTGATGAGGCACGAGACATGCACAAGGATTCCACGGATTCACGACCGGCCAACACAAGATTGCATGGATGTGGTCCTGGATGGAGCAATCCGCCAAAGACTAGTGGGTGTGCACGGGATATGTTCCTTCATTCTCATGGGTCTAATGCAAGATGTTGCGCAAGTTAACCGAGGATACAAGAGTGAGAGTGAGGGGGTAGAATGAGAGTGAGGGAACATGAAACACACAGTGGAAAACGCTTGTGAACTTAGTGTGAGAGTCGGAACGGGTCAATTTCTACTTAAGGGTGTGAAAGATGATAAGAGAATGGACAAAATTGTGCGAGGTACCTAGTTCAACCCTACCTTTGATGCGGAGTCACGTCCATCTTTTATCGCCTATCCACGATACTGTACTAAATCCTCATGTAGCAGAAAGGCCTCTAGTCGGAGCGCCATACTGACAGATGCCTGTCTGCCACTTCGTGGTTGCTGTAATGGCAAAAAACTGCTGAACCAGAAAGTTTTATTGATTTTCCTCATACGCAAATAGTTGCAATGAATACAGTCACAATGCTTTATGTGGCTGCGGAGTGGCTAGGTGCAATGATTGATTTTTTTTTGGTACAACCATGAATCGTCAAACTACTTTTACGTCCTCTGCGCATCCGATCGTCTGTGTCATCTGCATGATTTGCCAGCTATTTATCGCAATTCCCACAGGTTTCAGATCTGTTTGGCTGGAGCAGTTTCTCTGATGTGAAATTAGTGGGAAAGTCCACGTTTCCAGGCAAACCACGTAAGGATCTTAAAAAATCTTCTATTCATCGAATACTGCCGTTAAATCAGTGTATCTTCTAGGTTACAACTGCGATAGCGGGTTTTGACGTTGATGATGTTCAACCGTGGCATTAAGTAGGCATCAGATCGATTTCCTGACATTTTTTTCTTATGCATTGTCAAAACAGGCACCTGCCTTCATCATGATTTTCCCATATCAGTCGGCATCACTGCATTTCGCAAACCAAGCAGCTTGGATTTATTTTCCCTAAGGGAATCTGGTGAGTGAGCTAGCTTCCAAATGACGTGCAACGCGAGCATTGCCACCATATAGGGGTCGAGCCAGATTCCACCAGGGTATTGGTGGGTTGCTGTTGCCAAAATAATTCTACAGCATAACCCCACCCATCCACAGCTGCAGGAAAGCTACGACGGCATCCTGAAGAATTGCTAGGGACTCTGGCCTTTTTCTGGAACCTCTAGAGTTTTCTCGGTGGACTGGCCTTGGGCCGATTTGCTTCTCTTTACATTGTGTTTCCACCAAAAAAAGTGGACCCATGCATTGCATCCAGCTCAAGGATATTCATCTATAGATTTAAACGGTTTCACAGTTGGATGCATGTCCACTGAGGTACGGTCAGAACAGTAGTTTTGGGCCAGATTCTAGGAAAAAGTGACCCTGTCAGAGGCGTCACCTACGGTGCGCCGTGTCAGGCGCTTGTGCTTTGAGCTTTTCAGTTTTTGTTTCTCTCTGAATTTTTAAGCTATAGAACGTTATGAGACTATGTATCTCCCCTGGCCAAACCCTTGTTTTTATGCACCTATCTTGTGTGGTAGTGTGTCAGCTGGCTGGAATGCATTGCCACGTCAGCGACAGTAGTGTTAGGAAGCTTCTCACCATGGTGCCGTCACTTGGTCCTCCACCCATCGGCATTTGCAGGGTAGTTCTGGCGGTATGCCGGAGCCTTGCTAGGGCCCTTCTTTGCTTTTTTGCAACTTGAAGGATTTTCTAAGTGGACTTGACATGGGCCTGAACGTTTTTGCTTTTTTGGTCCACTAATCGGTTGAATGGTTGTTCTGTCACCTTGACACTAGGATGCTGATGTGTCAAGCCCACAACGCAAGTCTATTAGTGATGTGGCTGGGTCAAGCCACTTCCCAGGAATGTGCTTTTGAGTTTTACAACTGGAAAGATAGCTATAAAAGGACTTGTCTAGCATGCTGATCAATCAACCCTTGCTTGAGCTCTTCTTGAGATGTAACTCTAAGGCATTAGTACTCTTGAAGGTCAAGTGCATGGCTGATTAAGTTTGGGGTGCATGACACATGTCAACAAATGAAGAAGGTTTAAAAACGAAGTCTTGAGCTAAATGCAACAACTGCACTTGTGCATGGGTCTGGCATTGACCAGTGGGCACATAACACAAGCACATGCATATCGGGCCCAAGGCCAATCCACCAAGAAAATTCTAAAGATTGCAAAAAAAGCTGACAATACCTCAACAAGCCTCCGGGATGTGGTAGCAGCTGTCCTGCAGATGTGGTAGCAGCTTTCCTACAGCTACGGATGGATGGATCGCCAACCGACAATGCTCTGGTACCAGCAGGGTTTGCAGCAGGAATTATCACCTGCGTGGACATGGTTGAGTGGTCACAGTCAACGATATGTACAGATGGGGAAGGCTCACATCACAAGTAGTGTTGGAAGGCTTCGACTTTCTCATTGTTGGTCATAACTACGAAGAAAAACAACAAAATTTGGCTAGGTGTACCCCTTGCTTTGGAGGTACCGCCAGATTTTTATTGACAGGTGTTGCATGCACTGGTTAATGTTGTCAAATTAGATTCAAGCTTAGTGTTTAGCCATTTCACATCCCAACACGAAGGAGATTGCAACTCTTTTGGTGGTGGTGTGCAATATTATTGCCACACAACCCCCCTCCCCACCCCATGTGAGCCATCTTTAGCTGTTTATACAGTTTACTATGATCACTCGGCCTTATCCGTGGTCGTGCAGATCCCAGAGGTTCACCCAGCTGGTGCTGGAGCATCTTCGGGTGGTCACTCATCCACGAGCAGCTGTTAGATAGTTGCTACATCATCTTTCATGCTTGTGGAGCCTTTTGTACTTTTTTTGCAGTCTCCAGGGCTCTCTCAATGGACTGGTATTTGAGCCCATTTTACATGTTTTGCAATGTATGTCAACTGATCATTTCCTAACCCAAGCATGTGTGCAGCCAAAACTTGTGCCATCATACATCCGGTTTGGGACTCTGAATTTGTAGGTTTAGATAATTCTGCGTTTGGATGGCTGCGTAGAGAGTTTTAGTCAGAAAAGTGGTTTTGAGCCGGGTTTTAAGGCAAACTGACCACTGCCACCTGCGTCACCCACCGTTTCCCATGCAGGTATGTATGTTGTGAGCTTGTCTACTCTCAGTCCTCATTACATGTTAGAGCTATTGAAGCTTGCAAGACTCTGCGCATCTCCCTAGCCTGTCCCATGGTTCCTACAACTACCTTGCACGCTAGAGCGTCTGATTGGAGAGTGTTTCCATGTCATCTTTAGCAAGGCTAGGAATCTTCCTAATACTGTCTCATGATATCAAAGGAGCTAGACTCTTCTCGTTGAGTTGCGCGGTAGAAAGGCACCACTGGCAGCAGTAGTCAGGGTCACAGTCATACTCATCTTCTTGGGACCCGTCGTATCAGAAAGCAGCATTGGAGACATTGTCGTGGCTCTGACAACAGCGCCATCACCATGTGACCCCCTTGAGGATGGTGGCACTGGCATTAGTAGCGTGCGTCACCTCCATTGCCATCATAGCATAAGCAGTGGTGTGCCAGCAACATCAACGTGGAGCAGCAACAGCACAACCACAGCGGCAGCTGCATTGAAACAACAGTAGAAGTATATAGCAGCAGTAGCGGCGGCCAGAAACAGCATCGAGCAGCAACAGCAGCAGGCTTTAGTTCCAGCTGCGACAGCATTGGCAGAAAGCACTAGTAGCTGACGGCAATAGCAACCAGCAGCAACAGCTAGTAGTCGTAATAGTGTGAAGAAATAGTAGCACACAACAGCAACATCATAGAAGCAAAAGAAATGGCAAAAGACAACCAGTAACAGCAACAGAGGCGACAACAGTAGAGATGCAATAGTAGCAATAGTAGTGGCAGCAGTGTAGCAGCAACAGTAGCGACTGCACAGGTCCGTGACTGCGCAACTGCATGGTTGTGCAGTGTAGTAGCAGTAGTTTCTGTGCATAGCAGCCACATGTGATGTGGCTGCTTGCCATCATAGCTGCGTAGCTATGCAACTGGAATATTGTGCAGCAGTAGTAGCAGCATGGCTGCAACAGCCACTGTAGCAGCTGCTGCAGCTATTGAGAGAGGGGGTGACAAGGTCACTCCGTCCCCTCCCCTTGTGAGGAATCCACAAAAAAGTGAAGGGAGAAAGCAGACCTGAGAGCCGCTGAAATTAGCATTGACATTTCTCATATCAGCAAGTCCTTCATGAAATCAGCAAGGGGTTGCTCATGCTAGCAAAGAGGTTACTGATGTCAGCATTACCTTTTGGGTTGGAACACAACTTTTTCAAGCATTCCAAGTCTGCAATAAATGCTCATGATTCCTCATTCTGACAACTTTGACGTCACCATCCATATTGAGCGGCACCCATGTCACCGGGCTGTGACAAAGGTTGGAGAATCCCAACTTTCTTCCTCTTCTGGCATTAAGAGCCATTCATCAAAGGCGATCGATGACCTTCATCATTTTCATGATTAGATACTCCCTCAGTAGCAGCATCAGAGCGACATGCTACTGGAGATTTATGACCTACTCCGGGAGCATTCGGGGCCTTCATAGCAAATGCCAGGAGGAGCCACTGGAGCTACACCATCAGCCCATCAGTCCATCCCCTATGAGGTACTCTGACCTCAGAATCCCCTTTTGCATTTTGACACCTAGGATGAGGGGCAGACAAATGGCGAATCGCCTAAGGCTCAGATTCTCTTATTTCACAAGCGGATCTGTGAGCTGCGCCTGGCATCACAACCTGCCACACCAGTACCACCACACTATAAAGACCAAACGCGGCAATCAGTAAGTTTTTCCCTTGGATCTGTCCCTCTTATTGGCGATCTCCACATACCAAGCCCATCTTCAATGAAGCCTGGGTTCTTCCACCCCTTAATGACATCGACGCGGGCTTTGTCTACTGGGAGGTCCTATTTGAGGTGAGGGCAGACTTAGAGGGCTTCTGGCCCAACTACCATAGTCAGTACCAGATCGCCGACACTTGCTAGGCCACAACAGTAGCAAGAACGATACAAGAACCTACTCTACGTTATGTTACAGAAGACCTTTGTCAAATTCCGTCCCTTCTTACATGGACCGAAACCAAAGCGAACCCGTATCGGGGCCAGGAGTTGGCACTGAAATTTTGTGCCATGGAGATCCATGCAAGAAGGAAGGACCGGCTATGCTAGTTTCACTCCCTCTATCAGGGTTCATCAGAGCTCACAGCTGACTACTAACGGCGCGTCCTAGGACTAGTGGCGGGACACAGCAGTGGGCACTCAACACCATCATGATCGGAGTGCATGAGGATCACACAAAGCTCTTCTCTGGCTTTGACTGTGTCACGCTCTCTGAGATATCCGAATCACTTCAGCTCTTGCCTTGGACTTGTCATTACTTACTTTAGGACAATTCCGCCTGTAAGGCAGCTCACTTGCATTGGGAGAGCCTGCTTTTTGCAGCACTGACTATGACACCTTTGACTCCTTTGTCCCAATTTTCTAGCCCTACCTCCACCATTTCCTCCTCCCCTTCCTCTACCCCGAATTCCCAGGCTCAGGGTGTTGCAACGGCCATGTAAGGGAAGAAGGAGAAGAAGAAGCACGGCAAGTGATAGTAGTAGCAACAGCCAATGAGTAATGGTAGTGGGGCTCAGTTCTCTAATACAGATGCGGGGGTGCTCACCGCTAAACTAATTACCAGCAGCCCCTTGACTGGGATCAAGCGTGGCCTCCATGCGGCACAAGCTCACCTGACGTCTTCTAGTGCCACACAGGTGGGTCGCACCGCGACCATGATAGCAACAAATTCTTCCACTTCCCAAGGCAGAAGCACTGACCAGGACCCACGAGATCGCACCATCACAGAGCTGTGCCAGCTGTTGGAGCTTTTCAGTCAGGAAGGTACCAATGTGTTGTCACAGCCGAGTGGTCCACAAACATATTTTCCTGTTATGTTTGTTGTCCGTAATGATGCTCGTGGGGGAGCTCTATTAGAATGTGATAAGGATAGAACTGATAGCACCGTTTGGCTTGACGAGTCACAAATTTGTACTGTTAGTCATTGTTTTGAGTCCTATGTTGAGCATGTAGAAGAGGCGTTCCTTTTGTGGCTTGTTGTTCAACATCAACAATAGGTCCTAAGGCAAGTGGTGCATTGTTCATCGACTCCGGTACCTCTCATCACATGACCTGTCATCAGAGTGACTTCGTGGTTCTTGGTTCCATTGGATCTGTTTGGTGCATTCGCATGAGATCTAGTCAGTTAATGCATCTCCAGTGGGTTGGGTTGTGCAATTCGATGGTCTTTCTAGCCCCTTGCATACTTCCAACATTTTCTTCGTTCCCGATCTTGAGCTCAGCCCGCTCTCTGTTTGTG
>SZWC01029734.1:8058-22396 GCA_023375785.1 Penium margaritaceum | reverse complement strand
AAGACAACTGGAGCAAGCCAAAGACAACTGGAGCAAGCCCAAGACAACTGGAGCAAGCCCGAGAAAACTGGAGCAAGCCCAAGACAGCTGGAGCAAGGCCATGACAACTCGAGCAATGCCAAAACAAATGGAGCAAGCCCAAGACAACTAGGGCAAACCAAAGACAACTGGAGCAAGCTCGTGACAAATGGAGTAAGCCCAAGTCAACTGGAGCAAGCCCAAGACAACTAGTGCTAGGCCAAGACAACTTGAGTAAGCCTAAGAAAACTAGAGCAAGGCCAAGAGAACTGAAACAAGCCCAAGACAACTAGAGCAAGCCCATGACAACTGGAGCAAGGCTAAGACAACTGGAGCAAGCCTAAGACAAGTGGAGTAAGCCCAAGACAACTGGAGCAAGCCGAAGACTAGTGGAGCAAGCCCAAGACAACTGGAGCAAGCCCATAACAATTAGAGCAAGCCAACGACAACTGGAGCAGGCCCAAGACAATTGGAGTAAGCCCAAGACAACTAGAGATAGCCCAAGACAGCTGGAGCAAGGCCAAGACAACTCGAGTAATGTCAAAACAACTGGAGCATGCCGAAGAAAACTGGGGCAAGCCCAAGAAACGTGGAGCATGCTCGTGACAACTCGAGTAAGTCCAAGTGAGCTGGAGCAAGCCCAAGACAAAAGGAGCAAGTCCAAAACAACTGGAGCAAGCCCAAGACAGCTGGAGCAAGGCCAAGCCAACTGGAGCAAGCCCCAAACAACTGGAGCAAGCCGAAGACAGCTGGAGCAAGTCCAAGACAACTGGAGCACACCAAAGACAACTGGAGCAAGCCCAAGACAACTGGAGCAAGGCCAAGCCAACTGGAGCAAGCCCCAAACAACTGGAGCAAGCCGAAGACAGCTGGAGCAAGTCCAAGACAACTGGAGCACACCAAAGACAACTGGAGCAAGCCCAAGACAACTAGAGCAAGCCCGAGACAACTGGAGCACGCTCAAGATAACTGGAGCAAGGCCAAGACAATTGGAGCAAGCCAAAGACAACTGGAGCAACCCCAAGACAACTGGAGCAAGCCCAAGACAACTGGAGCAACCCCAAGACAACTGGAGCAAGCCCAAGACAACTGGAGCAAGCCCAAGACAGCTGGGGCAAGGCCAAGAAAACTAGAGCAACGCCGAACAACAAGAGCAAGCCCAGTACAACTTGGGCGAATCCAAGACAACTGGAGCAAGCCCGTGACAACGGGAGTAAGCCCAAGTCAACTGGAGCAAGCCCAAGACAAAAGGAGGAATTCCAAGACAACTGGAGCAAGCCCAAGACAACTTGAGCAGGTCCAAGACAACTGGAGCAAGGCAAAGACAACTGGAGCAAGCCTAAGAAGGTAGAGCAAGGCCAAGACAACTGGAGCATTTCCAAGAAAACTGCAGCAACCCCAAGACAACTAGAGCAAGCCCAAGTGAATTGGAGCAACGCCAAGACAACGGGAGCAAGCCCATGACAACTAGAGCAAGCCCAAGAAAACTAGAGCAAGGCCAAGACAACTGGAGCAAGCCCAAGACAACTAGAGTAAGGCCAAGACAACTTGAGAAAACCATAAACAACTAGAGCAAGTCCAAGAGAACTGGAGCAAGCCCAAGAAAACTGGAGCAAGCCAAAGTCTGCTGCAGCAAGGCCAAGGCAACTGGACCAACGCCAAAATAACTGCAGCAAGCCCAAGACAACTAGGGCAAGCCCAAGACAACTGAAGCAAGCTCATGACTATTGGAGTAAGCCCAAGTCAACTGGAGCAAGCCCAAGACTAAAGGAGGAACTACAAGATAACTGGAGTAAGTACAAGACAACTGGAGCAGGCCCAAGACAGCTGGAGCAAAACACGGACAACTGGAGCAAGCCTAAGAAAACTGGAGCACGCTCAAGATAACTGGAGCAAGGCCAAGACAATTGGAGCAAGCCAAAGACAACTGGAGCAACCCCAAGACAACTGGAGCAAGCCCAAGACAACTGGAGCAAGCCCAAGACAGCTCGGGCAAGGCCAAGAAAACTAGAGCAACGCCGAACAACAAGAGCAAGCCCAGTACAACTTGGGCGAAACCAAGACAACTGGAGCAAGCCCGTGACAGCGGGAGTAAGCCCAAGTCAACTGGAGCAAGCCCAAGACAAAAGGAGGAATTCCAAGACAACTGGAGCAAGCCCAAGACAACTTGAGCAGGTCCAAGACAACTGGAGCAAGGCCAAGACAACTGGAGCAAGCCTAAGAAGGTAGAGCAAGGCCAAGACAACTGGAGCATTTCCAAGAAAACTGCAGCAACCCCAAGACAGCTAGAGCAAGCCCAAGTGAATTGGAGCAACGCCAAGACAACGGGAGCAAGCCCATGACAACTAGAGCAAGCCCAAGAAAACTAGAGCAAGGCCAAGACAACTGGAGCAAGCCCAAGACAACTAGAGTAAGGCCAAGAAATCTTGAGCAAACCATAAACAACTAGAGCAAGTCCAAGAGAACTGGAGCAAGCCCAAGAAAACTGGAGCAAGCCCAAGTCTGCTGCAGCAAGGCCAAGGCAACTGGACCAACGCCAAAATAACTGCAGCAAGCCCAAGACAACTAGGGCAAGCCCAAGACAACTGAAGCAAGCTCATGACGATTGGAGTAAGCCCAAGTCAACTGGAGCAAGCCCAAGACTAAAGGAGGAACTACAAGATAACTGGATTAAGTACAAGACAACTGGAGCAGGCCCAAGACAGCTGGAGCAAAACCCGGACAACTGGAGCAAGCCTAAGAAAACTGGAGCAAGGCCAAGACAACTGGAGCAAGCCCAAGACAACTGGAGAAATCGAAAAACAACTGGAGCAAGGCCAAGACAACTGGAGCAAGCCTAAGAAAACTGGAGCAAGGCCAAGACAACTGGAGCAAGCCCAAGACAACTGGAGAAATCGAAAAACAACTGGAGCAAGGCCAAGACAACTGGAGCAAGGCCAACACAATATGAGCAAGTTCAAAACAACTAGAGCAAGCCCAGGACAACTGGAGCAAGCCCAAGACAATTAGAGCAAGGCCAATGCAACTGGAGGAAGGCCAAGACATCTTTAGCAAGCCCAAGACAGCTAGAGCAAGCCCAAGACAACAAGAGCAAGTCCAAGACAACTGGGGCAAGTCAAAGACAGCTGGAGCAAGCCCAAGACAACTGGGTCAAGCAAAAGACAACTGGAACAAGGGAAAGACAATGGGAGCAAGCCCAAGAAAACTGGAGCAAGCCCAAGACAACTGGGGCAAGTCAAAGACAGCTGGAGCAAGCCCAAGACAACTGGGTCAAGCAAAAGACAACTGGAACAAGGGAAAGACAATGGGAGCAAGCCCAAGAAAACTGGAGCAAGCCCAAGACACCTGGAGAAAACCCAAGACAACTGGAGCAAGCCAAAGACAACTGGAGCAAGGCCAGGACAGCTAGAGCAAGCCCAAGACAGCTCGAGCAAGCCCAAGACAGCAAGAGAAAGCCCAAGACAGCTGGAGCAAGCCCAAGACAACTGGAGCAGGCCCAAGAAAACTAGAGCAAGCCCAAGACACTTGGATGGAGGCCGAGATAACTGAAGCAAGGCCAAGACAAAAGGAGCAAGGCCAAGACAAGTGGATCAAGCCCAAGACAACTTTAGCAAGGCCTAGATGAGTAGAGCAAGCCCAAGACAACTACAGCAAAGCCAAGACAACTGGAGCAAGCACAAGACAACTGGAGAAAGCCCAAGACAACTAGAGCAGGCATAAGACAACTGTAGCAAGCCCAAAAGAACTGGAGAGAGGCCAAGACAACTAGAGCAAGGCCTAGAGAACAGGAGCAAGGCCAAGAAAACTGGAGCAAGCCTAAGACAACTAGAGCAAGGCCTAGAGAACAGGAGCAAGGCCAAGAAAACTGGAGCAAGCCTAAGACAACTAGAGCAAGACCAAGACGACTGGAGCAGGCCCAAGACAACTGGTGCAACCCCGAGACAACTAGAGCAAGCCCAAGAGAACTGGAGCAAGCCCAAGACATCTGGAGCAATGTCAAGACAACTGGAGCGAGCCAAAGACAACTGGAGAACGTCCAAGACAACTAAAGCAAGTCCAAGACAAATGGAGCAAGGCCAGGACAACTGGTGCAAGCCAAAGACAATTGGAGCAAGGCCAAGACAACTAGAGAAAGCCCAAGAGAACAGGAGTAGGCCTAAGACAAATGGAGCAAGGCCAAGACAAATGGAGCAATCCCAAGACAACTGGAGCAAGGCCAAGACAACTAGAGAAAGCCCAAGAGAACAGGAGTAGGCCTAAGACAAATGGAGCAAGGCCAAGACAAATGGAGCAATCCCAAGACAACTGGAGCAAGCCCAAAACAACTGGAGCAAGGCCAAAACAACTGGAGCAAGCCCGAGACAAATGGAGCAAGCCCAAGACATCTGGAGAAAGGCCAAGACAACTGGAGCAAGCCCAAGACATCTGGAGCAAGCCCAAGACAACTAAAGCAAGCCCAAGACAACTGGAGCAAGGCCAAGACAACTGGAGCAAGCCAAACACAACTGGAGCAAGCCCAAGACACCTGGAGCAAGCCGAAGACAACTGGAGCAAAACCAAAACAACTAGAGCAAGCCCAAGACAGCTGGAGCAACCCAAGAAAACTGGAGCAAGCCCAAGACACCTGGAGCAAGCCGAAGACAACTGGAGCAAAACCAAAACAACTAGAGCAAGCCCAAGACAGCTGGAGCAACCCAAGAAAACTGGAGCAAGTTCGAGACAACTGGAGTAAGCCCATGTCAACTGGAGCAAGCCCAAGACAAAAGGAGCAAGTCCAAGACAACTGGAGCAAGCCCAAAACAACTGGAGCAAGCCTAAGACAACTAGAGAAATTCCAAGACAGCTGGAGCAAGGCCAAGACAACTAGAGCAAGCCAAAGACAACTCAAGGAAGGCCAAGACAATGGGAGCAAGCTCAGGGCAACTGGAGCAAGCCTAAGACAACTAGGGCAAGTCCAAGACAACTTGAGCAAGCCCAAGACAACCGGAGCAAGCCCGAGTTAACTGGAGCAAGCTCAAGACAACTCGAGGAAGCCAAAGGCAACTGGAGCAAGCCCAAAACAACGGGAGCAAGGCCAATACATATGGAGCAAGGCCAAGAGAACTGGAGCAAGCCCAAGACAGCTGGAGCAAGCCCAAGACAACTGGAGCAAGTCCTATGCAAGTAGAGCAAGTCCAAGACAGCTAGAGCAAGGCCAAGACAACTGGAGCAAGCCCAAGACAAGTGGAGCAAAGCCCAGACAACTGGAGCAAGCCCAAGACAAGTGAAGCAAGCCCCACACAACTGGAGCAAGCCCAAGAAAACTGGAGCAAGCCCAAGACAACTAGAGCAAGGCCAAGACAACTGGAGCAAGCCCAAGACAAGTGGAGCAAAGCCCAGACAACTGGAGCAAGCCCAAGACAAGTGAAGCAAGCCCCACACAACTGGAGCAAGCCCAAGAAAACTGGAGCAAGCCCAAGACAACTAGAGCAAGGCCAAGACAAGTGGAGAAAGCCAAAGAAAACTGGAGCAAGCCCAAGACAACAAGAGCAAGCCCAAGACAAGTGGAGCAAGCCCAAGACAGCTGGAGCAAGGCCAAGACAAGTGGAGAAAGCCAAAGAAAACTGGAGCAAGCCCAAGACAACAAGAGCAAGCCCAAGACAAGTGGAGCAAGCCCAAGACAGCTGGAGCAAGGCCAAGACAACAAGAGCAACGCCAAAACAACTGGAGCAAGCCCAATACAACTGTGGCAAGCCCAAGACAACTGGAGCAAGCCCGTGACAACAGGAGTAAGCCCAAGTCAACTTGAGCAAGCCCAAGACAAAAGGAGCAAGTCCAAGACAACTAGAGCAAGCCCAAGACAACTGGAGCAAGCCGAAGACAACTGGAGCAAGGCGAAGACAACTGGAACAAGCCCCAGACAACAGGAGCAAGCCCAAGACAACTGGAGCAAGTCCAAGACAACTAGAGCGAGTCCAAGACAAATGGAGCAAGCCCAAGACAACTGGAGCAAGCCCAAGACAACTGGAGCAAGCCCATCACAATTGGAGCAAGCCGAAGACAACTGCAGCAAGGCTAAGACAACTGGAGCAAGCCCAAGACAACTGGCGCAAGGCCAAGACAGATTGAGCAACCCAAAGACAACTTGAGCAAGCCAAAGACAACTGGAGCAAGCCCAAGAAAACTGAAGCAAGCCCAAGACTGCTCGAGCAAAGCCAAGAAAACAGGAGCAATGCCAAAGCAACTGGAGCAAGCCCAAGACAACTGTGGCAAGCCCAAGACAACTGGAGCAAGCTCGTGACAACTGGAGTAAGCCGAAGTCAATTGGAGCAAGCCCAAGACCAAAGGAGCAAGCCCAAGACAACTGGAGTAAGCCCAAGACAACTGGAGCAGCACAAGACAGCTGGAGCAAGACTAAGACAACTGGAGCAAGCCTAAGAAAACTGGAGCAAGGCCAAGACAACTGGAGCAAGCCAAGGACAACTAGAGAAAGCCCAAAACAGCTGGAGCAAGGCCAAGACAAGTGGAGCAAGGCCAAGACCACTGGAGCAGGCCCAAGACAATTGGAGCAAGCCCAAGACAACTAGAGAAAGTCCAAGACAGCTGGAGCAAGGCCAGGACAACTAGAGCAAGGCCAAGACCACTGGAGCAGGCCCAAGACAATTGGAGCAAGCCCAAGACAACTAGAGAAAGTCCAAGACAGCTGGAGCAAGGCCAGGACAACTAGAGCAAGTGAAAGACAACTGGGGGAAGGCGAAGACAACTGGAGCAGGCCCAAGGCAACTGGAGCAAGCCTAATACAACTAGAGCAAGGCCAAGACAACTGGAGCAAGCCCAAGACAACTGGAGCAAGCTTAAGACAACTGGAGCAAGGCGAAGACAACTGGAGCAGGCCCAAGGCAACTGGAGCAAGCCTAATACAACTAGAGCAAGGCCAAGACAACTGGAGCAAGCCCAAGACAACTGGAGCAAGCTTAAGACAACTGGAGCAAGTTCAAGACAACTGGAGCAAGCCCTTGACAACTGGAGCAAGCCCAAGACAATTGAAGCAAGTCCAAGACAACTAGAGCAAGGCCAAGACAACTGGAGCAAGCCCAAGACAACTGGAGCAAGCTTAAGACAACTGGAGCAAGTTCAAGACAACTGGAGCAAGCCCTTGACAACTGGAGCAAGCCCAAGACAATTGAAGCAAGTCCAAGACAACTAGAGCAAGACCAAGACAGTTCGAGAAAACCCAAGACAACTAGAGCAAGCACAAAACAACTGGAGCAAGGCCAAGACAATGGGAGCAAGCCAAAGAAAACTGGAGTAAGCCCAAGACACCTGGAGCAAGCCTAAGACAACTGGCGCAAGCCCAGGACAACTGGTGCAAGCCAAAGACAACTTGAGCAAGGCCAAGACAGCTGGAGCAATCCCAAGATAGCTCGAGGAAGCCCAAGACAGCTGGAGGAAGCCTAAGACAACTGGAGCAGGCCCAAGAAAACTGGAGCAAGCCCAAGACAACTAGAGCAAGCCCAAGACAACTGGAGCAAGCACAAGACAACAGGAGGAAGCCCAAAACAACTGGAGTTAGCCCAAGACAACTGGAGCAAGCCCAAGACAACTAGAGCAAGCCCAAGACAACTGGAGCAAGCACAAGACAACAGGAGGAAGCCCAAAACAACTGGAGTTAGCCCAAGACAACTGGAGCAAGGCCAAGACAACGGAAGCAAGCCCAAGAAAACTAAGCGAGCCCAAGACACATGCAGCAAGCCCAAGACAACAGGGGCAAGCCCAAGACAACTGGAGCAAGGCCAAGACAGCTGGAGCAAGCCCAAGACAACTGGAGCAAGGCCAAGACAACGGAAGCAAGCCCAAGAAAACTAAGCGAGCCCAAGACACATGCAGCAAGCCCAAGACAACAGGGGCAAGCCCAAGACAACTGGAGCAAGGCCAAGACAGCTGGAGCAAGCCCAAGACAACTCGAACAAGCCCAAGACAACTGGAGCAAGCCCAAGACAACTGGAGCAGGCCCAAGACAACTGCAGCAAGCCTAGGAGAACTTGTGAGAGGCCAAGATAATTGGAGCAAAGCCAAGAGAACAGGAGCAAGCCCAAGACAACTGGAGCAAGCCCAAGACAACTGGAGCAGGCCCAAGACAACTGCAGCAAGCCTAGGAGAACTTGTGAGAGGCCAAGATAATTGGAGCAAAGCCAAGAGAACAGGAGCAAGGCCAAGACAACTGGAGCAAGCCCAAGACAACTGGAGCAAGGCCAAGACAACTGGAGCAAGCCCAAGACAACTGGAGCAAGCCGAAGACAACTCGAGCAATACCAATACAACAGTAGCAAGGCCAAGACAACTAGAACAAGCCTCAGACAACTGGAGCAAGATCAAGACAAATAGAGCAGGCCCAAGACAACTGGAGCAAGCCAAAGACAACTGGAGCAAGCCCAAGACAACTAGGGCAAGCCTAAGACAACTGGAGCAAGCCCAAGACAGCTGGAGCAAGCCAAAGACAACTGGAGCAAGCCCAAGACAACTAGGGCAAGCCTAAGACAACTGGAGCAAGCCCAAGACAGCTGGAGCAAGCCAAAGACATCTGGAGCAAGGCAAAGACAACTGGAGCAATGCCAAAACAACTGGAGAAAGCCCAAGACAATTGAGGCAAGCCCAAGACAAATTAAGCAAGCTCGTGACAACTGGAGTAAGCCCAAGTCAACTGGAGCAAGCCCAAGACAAAAGGAGCAATTCCAAGACAACTAGAGCAAGCCCAAGAGAGCTAGAGCAGGCCCAAGACAACTAGAGCAAGGCCAAGACAACAACAAACCTAAAAAAACTGGAGCAAGGCCATGACAACTGGAGCAGGCCCAAGACAATTGGAGCAAGCCCAAGACAATTGGAGCAAGTCGAAGACAACTGGAGCAAGTCCAAGACAACTGGAGCAAGCCCAAGACAACTGGAGCAAGCCCATGACAACTGGAGCAAGGCCAAGACAACCGGAGCAAGCCCAAGATAACTGGAGCAAGCCCAAGACAACTGGAGCAAGCCCAAGACATCTGAGCAAGCTTAAGACAACTGGAGCAGGTCCAAGACAACTGGAGCAAGCCCAAGACAACTGGAGCAAGCCTAAGAAACTGGAGCAAGGCCAAGACAGTTGGAGCAAGCCCAAAACAAGTGGAGCAAGCCCAAGAAAACTGGAGCAAGTCCAAGACAACAAGAGCAAGTCCAAGATAATTGTAGCAAGCTTAAGACAACTCGAGGAAGCCCAAGACAACTGGAGAAAGGCCAAGACAACTGGAGCAAGCCGATGACAAGTAGAGCAAGCCCAAGACAACTAGAGGAAAGCCAATACAACTAGAGCAAGCCCAAGACAACTAGAGTAAGGCCAAGACAACTTGAACAACACATAGACAACTGGAGCAAGTCCAAGAAAACTAGAGCAAGCCCAAGACTGCTGTAGCAAGGCCAAGACAACTTGAGCAACGCCAAAACAACTACGGCAAGCCCAACACAACTCGGGCAAACCGAAGACAACGAGAGCAAGCTTGTGACAACTGGAGTAAGCCCAAGTCAACTGGAGCAAGCCCAAGACCAAAGGAGCAAGTACAAGATAACTAAAGTAAGCCCAAGACAACTGGAGCAGGCCTAAGACAACTGGAGCAAGGCCAGGACAGCTGGAGCAAGCCTACGAAAACTGGAGCAAGGTCAAGACAACTGCGGCAAACCCAAGACAACTGCAGAAAGCTTAAAACAACTGGAGCAAGGCCAAGACAACTGGAGCAAGGCCAAGAAAACTGGAGCAAGTCCTAGACAACTGGAGCAAGCCAAAGACAACTGGAGCAAGCCCAAGACAACTGGAGCAAGGCCAAGACAACTGGAGCAAGCCCAATACAGCTGGAGTAAGCTCAAGACAACGGGAACAAGTTCAAGACAACTGGAGCAAGGCCAAAACAGCTGGAGCAATCCCAAGACAACTGGTGCAAGCGCAAGACAACTGGAGCAAGGCCAAGACAATGGGAGCAAGCCCGAGAAAACGGAAGCAAGCCCAAGACACCTGGAGCAAGTCCAAGACAACTGGAGCAAGCCCAAGACAACTGGAGCAAAGCCAAGACAACTGGAGCAAGCCCAAGACACTGGAGCAAGCCCAACACAACTGGAGCAAGCACAAGACAACTGGAGAAAGCCCAAGACAACTGGAGTTAGCCCAAGACAACTCGAGCAAGCCCAAGACAACTAGAGCAAGCCCAAGACAACTGGAGCAGGCCCAAGACAACTGTAGCAAGCCCCAGAAAACTGGAGAGAGGCCAACACAAGTGGAGCAAGGCCAAGAGAACAGGAGCAAGGCCAAGACAACTGGAGCAAGCCCAAGACAACTGGAGCAAGGCCAAGACAACTGGAGCAAGCCCAAGACAACTGGAGCAAGCCCAAGACAACTGGAGCAATCCCAATACGACTAGAGCAAGGCCAAGAAAACTGGAGCAAGCTTAAAACAACTGGAGCAAGCCCAAGACAACTTGTGCAAGGCCAAGACAACTGGAGCAAGCCCAAGACAACTGGAGCAAGCCCAAGACAACTGGAGCAAGGCCAAGACAACTAGAGCAAGCCAAAGAAAACTGGAGCAAGTCCAAGACAACTAAAGCAAGTCCAAGACAAATGGAGCAAGGCCAAGACAACTAGAGCAAGCCAAAGACAACTGGAGCAAGGCCAAGACAGCTGGAGAAAGCCCAAGACAGTTGGAGCAGGCCCAAGACAACTAGAGCAAGCCCAAGACAACTCGAGCAAGCCCAAGAAAACTGGAGTAAGCCCCAGACAACTAGAGCAAGGCCAAGACAACTAGAGCAAGCCCAAGACAACTCGAGCAAGCCCAAGAAAACTGGAGTAAGCCCCAGACAACTAGAGCAAGGCCAAGACAACTAGAGCAAGCCCAAGACAACTCGAGCAAGCCCAAGAAAACTGGAGTAAGCCCCAGACAACTAGAGCAAGGCCAAGACAACTAGAGCAAGCCCAAGACAACTGGAGCAAGCCCAAAACAACTGGAGCAAGTCCAAAACAACTGGAGCAAGGCCAAGACAACTGAAGCAAGCCTAAGACAACTAAAGCAAGCTCAAGACATCTGAAGCAAGGCCAAGACAACTGGAGCAAGCCCAAGACAACCGCAGCAAGCCCAAGAGAACAGGAGCAAGCCCAAGACAACTGGAGCAAGCCTAAGACAACTGGAGCAAGCCCAAGACAACTGGAGCAAGGCCAAGACAACTGGAGCAAGCCCAAGACAACCGCAGCAAGCCCAAGAGAACAGGAGCAAGCCCAAGACAACTGGAGCAAGCCTAAGACAACTGGAGCAAGCCCAAGACAACTGGAGCAAGCCAAAGACAACTAGAGCAAGCCCAAGAGACCTGGAGCAAGCCCATGGCAACTAGAGCAAGCCCAAGACACCTGGAGCAAGGCCAAGACAACTGGAGCAAAGCCAAAACAACTAAAGCAAGCTCAGGAATACTGGATCAACCCATGACAACTGGAGCAAGATGGAGACAACTGGCGTAAGCCCAAGTCAACCTGAGCAAGCCCACAAGAAAAGGAGCAAGTCCAAGACAACTGGAGCAAGCCCAAGACAACTGAAGCAGGACCAAGACAAATGGAGCAAGGCCAAGACAACTGGAGCAAGCCTAAGAAAACTGGAGCAAGGCCAAGACACCTTGAGCAAGCCCAAGACAACTCGAGCAAGCCAAAAACAACTGGAGCAAAGCCAAGACAACTGGAGCAAGCCTAAGAAAACTGGAGCAAGGCCAAGACACCTTGAGCAAGCCCAAGACAACTCGAGCAAGCCAAAAACAACTGGAGCAAAGCCAAGACAACTGCAGCAAGGTCAACACAACTGGAGCAAGCCCAAGACAATTGGAGCAAGCCCAAGACAACTGGAGAAAGTCCAAGACAGCTAAAGCAAGGCCAAGACAACTAGAGCAAGCCAAAGACAACTGGAGGAAGGCCAAGACAAGAGGAGCAAGTCCAAGGCAACTGGAGCAAGCGTAAGACAACTGGAGCAAGGCCAAGACAACTTGAGCAAGCCCAACACAACCGGAGCAAGCCCAAGTTAACTAGAGCAAGCTCAAGACAACTGGAGGAAGCCCAAGGCAACTGGAGCAAGCCAAAGACAACTGGAGCGAGGCCAATACATCTGGAGCAAGGCCAAGACAACTGGAGCAAGCGCAAAACAACTGGAGCAAGGCCAAGACAACGGGAGCAAGCCGAATATAACTGGAGCAAGCCCAAGACACCTGGAGCAAGCCCAAGACAACTGGCGCATGCTAAAGAGAACTGGAGTAAGCCAATGACAACTGGAGCAAGGCAAATACAGCTGGAGCAAGCCCAAGATAGCTCGAACAAGCTCAAGACAGCTGGAGCAAGCCCAAGATAACTGGAGCAGGCCCAAGAAAACTGAAGGAAGCCCAAGACAACTGGAGAGAGGCTGAGACAACAGCAGCAAGGCCAAGACAAAAGGAGCAAGACCAAGACAATTGGAGCAAGTCCAAGACAACAGGAGCAAGGCCACACAACTGGAGAAAGCCCAAGACAACTAGAGCAAGCCCAAGACAACTGGAGCAAGCACAAGACAACTGGAGGAAGCCCAAGACAACTGGAGTTGGCCCAAGACAACTGGAGCAAGGCCAAGACAATGGGAGCAAGCCCAAGACAACTGGAGGAAGCCCAAGACAACTGGAGTTGGCCCAAGACAACTGGAGCAAGGCCAAGACAATGGGAGCAAGCCCAAGACAACTGGAGCGAGCCCAAGACACCTGGAGCAAGCCCAAGACAACTGGGGCAAGCCCAAGACAACTGGAGCAAGGCCAAGACAGCTGGAGCAAGCCCAAGACAACTCGAGCAAGCCCAAGACAACTGGAACAAGCCAAAAATAACTGGAGCAGGCCCAAGACAACTATAGCAAGCCCAAGAGAACTGGAGAGAGGCCAAGACATATGGAGCAAGTCCAAGAGAACAGGAGCAAGGCGAAGACAACTGGAGCAAGGCCAAGACAACTGGAGCAAGGCTAAGAAAACTGGAGCAAGCCCAAGACAACTGGAGCAAGCCCAAGACAATTGGAGCAATCCCAATACAAATGGAGCAATGCCAAGACAGCTCGAGCAAGCCTAAGACAACTAGAGCAAGATCAAGACAACTGGAGCATGCCTAAGACAACTGGAGCAAGCCAAAGACAACTGGAGCAAGCCCAAGACAACTGGAGCAAGCCCAAGACAAATGGAGCAAGCCCAAGACAGCTGGAGCAAGGCCAAGAAAACTGGAGCAATGCCAAAACAACTGGAGCAAGCCCAAGACAACTGGGGCAAGCCCGAGACAACTGAACCAAGCTCGTGACAACTGGAGTAAGCCCATGTCAAGTGCAGCAAGCCCAAGACAAAAGGAGCAAGTCCAAGACAACTGGAGCAAGCCCAAGAGAGCTGGAGCAGGCCCAAGACAACTGGAGCAAAGCAAAGACAACTAGAGCAAGCCCAAGACAAAAGGAGCAAGTCCAAGACAACTGGAGCAAGCCCAAGAGAGCTGGAGCAGGCCCAAGACAACTGGAGCAAAGCAAAGACAACTAGAGCAAGCCCACGAAAACTGGAGCAAGGCCATGACAACTGGAGCAGGCCCAAGACAATTGGAGAAAGCCCAAGACAACTGGAGCAAGTCCAAGACAACTTTGTCGGAATAATACCTTAATGTCCGAAGACATAGAAACTTGTCGGGTATATCAAGAAAATACCACGATGGCCACTGCTGCGCCGGACCAGGGTTATCTCCAGAAATCCCACAAAAGTCGCTCGCGCATGTTCAACACCGAGGGCTGCCCAAACCCGACAAATGAACCGATCAACGGTCAACGCTCCGACGACAACCAGCCAGCCTCGCCGGACGACAAGACTGGAACAGCACCGCGGTGCGGTACGCACGTAACAACAACCACAACGCACGACTCTCTTATGCCAGCCCTCCACCTCGAAGAACTCCATGTCCCAGGGATCTCTCGATCCTCGGCTTCGGGCTACGACTTGCATGGGCGACGCGACCCACGAGCACCGAACCGCCACTCTTTGTAGCACCAGTTCCCCTACCTGGGACAGGAACATCAGCAGCGGCTACCGCCACAGGACACACGCATCGTCCACCATAGGAGACGTACGATCAGTGCCTAGGCTAGGCTAGAACCTATATATGTGTGACTAGTTCCCTGTACCTTTTTGCCTTGTTCTTACTAATCAGTCATTTCCTTTCAGCCTCACGCCCGCTTCACAGCTGTGGCGTCTCTCCTCGTGCTGCACTTCCGATGCTGCCCTCTCAACCATTTCAGCAATCACCTGGACATCCG
>SZWC01029733.1:5892-18392 GCA_023375785.1 Penium margaritaceum | reverse complement strand
TCTATATCTATATCTATATCTATATCTATATCTATATCTATGTCTATATCTATATGTATATCTATATCTATTTCTATATCTATATCTATACGAATTTGATATAGATACGAGTTTGATACGAATTTGATGTTACAATACGAGTACTTGAAAATTATTAGTTGCAACAATTTTAGTTATAACATAGGGAAATGTATCACTAGTTGTTACAACAATAGCAGTTGTAAAACTGGCAATATCAATATTGGGAATTGCATCCTTGGTATTTGCAACCATGGCAGATGCAACGGTAGTTGTTGCAACACTTACAATTGCATCACTACCACTTGCAATGCTAGCTATTGTAGCATTGGTATAGGTAACCCTTGAGGTTGCAAGACTCTCAGTTGTAATAGTAAAAGTTGCAAGACCATCACATGTAGCCTTGGTAGTGACGACAAAAGAAGTTGACACTCCTCGTTGCAAAATTGATAGTTACAACACTAGTTGTTGCAATTGGGCCATTGCAACACCGGGAGTAGAAACCTTGGAAGTTTTTACCGGTAGTTACAACATGAGAAATGGCAACAAAAGCAGTTACAACACTAAAAGTTGCAACAGTGGCTGTTGCAACACAAGTAGATTCAACATGGGGAATCGTTATACTGGCAATCGGAACATGTGCAGTTGCAACATTGGCAGAATCAACAATGGCAGTTGTAACCTTGACAATTGTAATATGAGTATTCATAGCACTAGTAGTTACAACATCGGGAGTTGCAACACAGTCAGTGATAACTTTGGAATTTGCAACACTGGCAGTTGCAACATTTGGAGTCGTAGCACTAGTAGTAACAACTCTAGAATTTGGAAAACTATCATTTTCATCACACGAAGCACCAGCAGTGGTAGTTGAAACACTAATAATTATAACACTGACAATTGCAACACTTTCATATTTAACTTTGGCACTAGAAGAATTCACAGATGTAAGACTAGCAATTGTAACACAAGTTGTTTCTGCATTGGCAATGACGACACTCGCAGTAACATTACATTTATTTACAACCTTGGCATTTTCAAATCTCTTTGTTGCAGGAATGGCAGTTGTCTTGTGGGTTGTTGTGATTCTAGAAATTAGAACAAAAGCATTTGGAACAATGGAAATTGCAACACTTGTAGTTGCAGCTATGTCAGTTGTGTCACTGTTAGTTGCAAGACAGCCAGTTGCAACACTTGCAATTGCAATACAGGCAGTTAGAATACTGGCTATAGCATCACTATAAGTTGTAACATTGATAGCTAAAACCTTCGTAATGGCAACACTAGAAAATGCAATCTTGGAAGTGTCAAAACTGGTAGTTACAACAATTGCAATGAGAACACGGGGAGTTGTAACTTTAGTAGTTGTAATACTATCACTCGTGTTGCAACATAGGTAGTTACAACATTGGTAGTTGCAACTCTGAGTGTTGCAACTGTAATAGTTGCAACACTGGCAGTAGCAATACTGGCTATTGTAACACTGTTAGGTTCAACACAGTTAGTTACGATAGTGGCAGGTTGAACATTAGTAATTGCAACTCCAAAGTTGCAACACTGGCTGTAAAAACATTTGAAGTTAGAACCTTAGCTGTTTCAATCCTAAAAGTTGCAAGAGCGGCCATCGCAACAATGGTAGTTGTAACACAGGCAATTTCAACACCATAAGTTTTAACACTAGAAGTTCAATCACTCTCACTTGCAATAGTTGCAGTTGAAACACTTGCAAGTGGAACACTGGAAGATGCAACACTAGCAGCTATAATAGGCAGTTGTAACTCTAATAGTTGGAACACAGGCAGTTGTAACTCTAACAGTTGCAACATTGGCAATGTCAAAGGTGGCATTAGTAACACTAGAAGTTACATCTCTGGCAGTTGCAACACTATCCATTGCAACACTAGCAGTTACAACACTAGAAACTGCAACAGTAGTACTTATAACACAGGCTTTTGCAACACTAACAATTGTAACACC
Organism: Penium margaritaceum; assembly: GCA_023375785.1. Classification (NCBI taxonomy): domain Eukaryota; kingdom Viridiplantae; phylum Streptophyta; class Zygnematophyceae; order Desmidiales; family Peniaceae; genus Penium; species Penium margaritaceum. The sequence goes on along the minus strand of SZWC01029733.1, from coordinate 16,397 downwards.
GGTAGTTGTGACACCAGAAGTTGCAATAAATTTAGTTGCCACACTGGAAAAAGCAACATTAAAGCTTGGAACACTCGAACTTGCAGTATTGGCAGTTGCAACACAGGAGCTTGCAATAGTTGTAGTTGTAACATCGTTAGTTAGAAGTATAATAGTTGTAACACCAAGAGTTTCCACATAAAAAGTTGCAACATTGGTAGTTGCAACACCCGCAATTGCTACATTGGCAGTTGCAACACCAGCAGTTGCAATATTGGCAGTAGAAACATAAACAGCTGCAACATTGTCATTTGCAGCACTAGCAATTGCAACATTATCAGTTGCAACATTGTTTGTTGTAATAATGGTAGTTGCTACACTGGCCACTTTAACATTACCAATTGCAACACTGCCTTTACTAACACTAGTAATTGTATCACCAGGAGTTACAACGCAATTGTTGCAACAATGTCAGTTGTAACAATCGTAGTTGCAACACAACCAGTTTGAACACTTGTATTTGCAACATTAGTAGTTGCAATAGTGGTAGTGAAAAGGCTGTTGCAACACTGTCAGTTGCAACACTAGTAGTTCCAAGACTGATAGTTGCAACACTAGAAATTCCTTCATTGGCAATTTCAACACCGTTAGTTGCAACACTTGAAATTGCAACTGTGGTAGTTGTAACACTTGAAGTCTTAACACTGGAAGTGGCAATAATGGTAGTTGCAACCTTGTCACTTGGAGCACTAGAATTAGCAACAGTGAATGTTGCAACACTGTTAGTTCTAATACTAAGAGTTGCAACACCAGGAGTTTCAACACTAGCAGTTGCAACACTAGCTCTTTTAACACAATCAGTTGTATCATTGGCAGTTCTAACATCGACTTTTGCAACACAATTAGTTGGAACACCGGCAGCTACAAGACTAACAGCTAGAACAGTTGGAGTTGGAACACAAGTAGTTGAAGCACTGGTAGTTTCAACAATCTTAGTTGTAACCCTATTAGTTGCAATACTGGTAGTTCCAGCATTGGAAATTGCAACACTTGTAGTTGCTACACTATCAATTGCAACACGAGTAGTTGTATCACTAGGAGTTGCAATAGTGGAAGTTGTAACAAAAGAAGTTGCAACATAGGAAGTTGCAATTGTGGTAGTTTGAATAATGTCAGTTGCACCACTGGTTGTCACAACACTAGGATTTGCAACGATGTGAGTTGCAACACTTGCACTTGCAAAACTAGTAGTTCCAACATTGGAAGTTGCAACACTGGCAGTTGCAACACTATTAGTTGCAGTATTGGCATATCCAACACTAGTATTTGCCACATTGGAGGTTACAATAGAGGAATTTGAAACACTCTCACTTGCAACATTAGCTGTTTCAACACTAATAGCTAAAACAGAGGTAGTTGCAACACTTGAAGTTGCAACTCTGGCACTTACAACACTGTTAGTAGCAAAACTAACATTTGCAACATTAGTAGTTGTGACAAAATCGATTTTAACATTAGCTGTTACAACACTCGAAATTGAAACACTTCAATTTGCAATAATGCCTGTTGCAATACTGCCACTTGCAACATTGTCAGTTGCAACATTGGTGGTTTCAACACTACAAATTGGTTCTCTATTAGTTGCAACACTAGTATTTGCAACACAATCAGTTGCAACACGCGCAGTTGCCATACTAGTAGATGCAAGTGGATTTAAGATAGAAATATAGATATAGAAAATAACCAAGACTGTGCCGATGGCTTTAGGATATGGCCAAGGTTCTTTGAAAAAGTTTCTTTGCTTTTGTAAGAAAGTTCTCACATACCATGCTTGTAATTGAAAGCTATAGTTTTTTCACTTCCAAGATAAATAATCATTTTGATCAAGTGGACAACTTGTTGCTTTTTGGTAGTTAATCAAAACAATTTTTATTGTTTTTGAATTTTATACGTGTTTTGCTTCATTTTCCTGCAACGTGGTATGAGCTACATTGTTTTGAAAACATGGTATATGTGATGGCCCAATACCAAAACTTAACTTTAAGGCGATGCTTTTCTAATACGTTATCCAAAAAAAAACGCAACTACAACTTCATTGGCTATAATGATGGAGATTGTAACATGGAACTATACAAATCGAATGGGTAAAAACAGTGAAGAGAAATGGAAGACATTGTGATGTAAGAACAGTGAATATTCAAGGATTACGCTCCATGTTTCATCTTACATATGTATATTGAAAAAACATTAATTGATTAGTATACTATGGTGTATAGTCTAACAACGTATGTAGCTTAGTAATGAAATGAGTATAAGTCACCCATAGGACGCAATTTATGGGTGTTATCCACCCACTTTGCATACATGACATTACAAATGACTTACCCTTTGAAGTCAAGCAATCATCCCCCTCCATACATGGAAAAGAAACAATGTTCGTAACATTTGCAATAAAATGTACGGAGCGCCCGCCTGTTTTCCCACGCTCCATTTTTGCATGTGTCACTAAATCGACATGGGAAAAATAGATGTTGTAGTGAGATGATCTAGAGTATAAAATGAAAATGTTCAATAACATCAATGTAGGATAATCTATCTGCTAGTTTTGTTCAGATTATAGTGATGTTTTTTTTATTTTGAAACGTTTTTCTTCTATTTAATCATGACCAACTTGGTACATCCATGATCTTTTATATGGCCATCGTTTATTAAATTTCCAAGTTCGGTATTAAAATTTGCTATGTTTTGCTTGCATGTTGTTTAACTTAGAAAATGGTTTGAAATAATTGTTATGTTTGACCTTTCCCACAAGTTATCCCTTGCTTTGGAATCATTTTGTTTCATTCATTGAAAAGTTATCTCATAAAAAACTTCAAAACAAGATCATGAAGAACCAAATAAAACATAAATTATATTGTAAGAATAGATTTTTTAATGAAGAGTAGGACCTATGAAATTATTCCATAATATGGCCACTGATAAGAGTTGTTAATGCCCTTGTCTACATCCTTTTTTTAATATAAATGTTTGATGAATGGGTTAAAACTGTAGAAAGGGCTCATTTATTAAAGAAATATGAAAATTTTTCTCAATTAGTTTACTCACTGGTCTCTCACAACTCGTGATATCTAATAAGGTATACCTATTACATGCAACGTTTTGGATTAGGTAAACAGTATTGTCTAGGTTGCATATAAAGAAGATTTTTCTACCCTATAATTATTGATTTAATTTACCTTAAAACACCATCGAGTTTTTGAAACATGTTTTTATCATTTCCTTAAAACAATACTTATTATCTCAAAGCTGGATTTAACTTTGTAGCCTTGTCTATCCTGAATGCATAAACGAAGAATCTTATGGATATCTTATGGGTTTGGGTAAAAACGTGATTCAATTGATTGTTCATCTGATGAAAAAATTCAATCATGCCATTGAGGTTACATAAAAAACTATTGAATTTGAGTTAAAATTCATATTCATCATGCAATACAGGAATTTATTAGATAATTAAAGTGTAAATTGTTACAAAAATGACATCTTGTGTGTATGAATTTTTAAATACTTGTGTTCTGACGCACACAAAATTTACATCTTTTCTTCAGTGATTTTTAAGAAATGCTAAGTATTTGCAATATTTGCATGCGAGTTTAATTTGGAGTATATTAATCTTGGCTCTTTTTTCTATTGCACATGTGAGTCAAATTCAATGGTTTCCATATGCTTGATACATGAGTACATTGGCTTACATGATTTTATTTAAGAGGTAAAACTCAAGAAAATAATTTACAACTTATTCGTTTTCTTCAATGTTCCTTTTCAAGGTTTATTTCATCATTTTTTCCCTCTATGTCAGATCTTTTTATATTAATCTCAAGATTTATGCCCTTTTTCGTGTGATTCCGTGCCTATTTTTCCTCACCCCCGCTTAGTGGCCTTCATGGTTCATGCACATGTATTATACTAATTGTATATTTTAAAATTTAATATTCATTGTTTTGATATAAAATTGATATCAATATCACACAAAAATCATGTGTTTGCATCGAAAAATAAAGACTTGATATTCATATGCTTTTATAATATAGAGGGTTGTGCATGTTTCCATACTAAAGTCTAAGTGTTTCTTAATTTCAAGCTTAATTGAAATTAGTAAAATAAGTATTTTGTTAAGTGTTCAATATAATCCGTTGTTTTTTGTTGTGATAATTATTGTTTTTCTAGAAATTATTTAACTTTTAGCAGAAAGAAGAGTCATATACATGAAGAGTCATATACATGAGGAACTTAAGCAAAATTTAGAAAAGCGATAAACAATTTTGAATTACTAGTTCCATATGATATCATGATATTTTCTCACTCTAATCTGGTTCTTTGTGTTTAATTTAACATGAATTTACATAATGTACAGTATTACCTGTTATTCCTTCTTCCACTTTACATTTCCTTTTATTCACCCATCCATACATTGGATGAAGGTTTTTAACATAATGTAGAAGCTATTAGTTTTTATTGTTTATTGGTTAAAGTTACCAATCACATGGTTATACCATTGGAGGAAAAATTGAAAACACAATCTTTGCATTTTGTTGACACAACTGAAGATAATTGCTTTCATTAGTTGCTCTCTATAGGAATACTCTGAATGATTGAATGGAATAATGATGAATCAATGGTCTGCGTTTAGTGTAGGAGGAATGGAAGTGGGAAAAGTAACAAAGTCTTAAGAAGCCATGTATTGTTAATCACCAAGAAAGATACACCTGTCATGAAATGTACATACAAAATGCATGCCTTCATGGTAACATTGTGGAAAGTGCGACATAACTTAATTTTAAATTGCAGAATTACGCTGAGTGTTTGTAATAAATGAATAAAACAAATTTTTAAATTCTTGGTGAAGTCTGTCCAAAATCCACTTACAGTTCGGAGTATTAGGAGTACATTTATTCTTTTACACGTCATATGTTACTTAGGAATGAATAACATTGCGTGTTTATTTGTTTTCAAATATAAGATGCCTAGAGCCCTCCCATAGTCACATCTGGTGTGTTTTGGATTTTATATCTTTGCTTGCTGGGGCTCTCCCTAGGTTCTATGGTTGGGCAGCCCAACATGTTCCCTTTTATCATTTGGTGGATTTTGGATTTTTAGATTCAAAGTATTCACAAAAACATGCTTGTCAATGATCTTGAAGTCATGAAACACATTCTGTTTTACGGATTTTGATCACTATGATTTTGGAGGGGGGAATTATGTGGTTTTAATTGAACAGCTGTGTTTCCTCAAAATTACAAAGCTGTTTTTAAACCTTACATTGTCCAACATTGAATATCTGAATGTCAATATTAATCAATGTCCTGGTTTGTAAAATTATCTTCTCAGATATTGATAGTTGATTCATATACATCCGCAATCTTTGAGTTTTCAAATTTCGTCCTTACCCAGTACATTATTGGTCCTTTTCTTTGCTTCAACCATACAAGCCGGATACATTGACTAGATACAAATAATCAATAAACTATAGCCTTTGGGGCAGGGATAAGCCCGAGGCTGGTCCCGCCAACCCAAAAAATCAAAGTTTTTTTAGCAGTTTTATGTTTTTTGTGTATCAATAGATATGTGGTAGTCACGTAAGGAGATATAATGATGCATTATACATAATTGGGTAAAACAAGTGGTGAGCACAATACACACTCTAATACACCTCCTTGTAAAATCGGTCATAAAAGAAGAAAGGGGGAGTTCGAATCATGAGTACATGATGACCGTGTGTTAGGGTTTTGCCATCAAACACAAATACACTAGTCGATTTGTTTTCCATTGTCACACAAAATCTATGCATTGACCAAATACAAATCGTTAATAGACTAGGCTTATCTAGGAGTGTGGGAGGCCTTGTACTCTGGATGATCCCTACCTCTAGAAAAGGTAGTGTATTAGCATACTGTAGCTCGTTAGAGAATACGGTCTACATGATCGGTGAGAAAAAAAATCGCAAATGGATATGATAAAAAAGCTTAATAAACTATTTTTTTTATAATCAATCCACGGTTGTAGAACGTTAATGGTGATAGATCTGCCATCCATGAGCGGGCATACATTAGTGCATAGTTTTTTTTTCTCACCACCTTAAAGAATTATACCACACTTCTGCACTTCACTAATACTCTCGACCCTAGTGGGGGAGGGGCATTGGATCACGTGCAAACTTTCCTCCTCCCAAAATGTTATGCTGTATTGGTAAAGTTAACCTCATCCATGTATCTTATGGACACGATTAACCTACACTAGAGTACATTAGACACTAGTGTACAGATATTGTTGCATTAGAATACACATATTAGCTAACTTAGTGCTATACGAACGAGGGTTTTGGGGGGGGGAGAGGACTAGTTTTGTAGTTTGTTTCATACATAAACATAGTCAAGTGATTGGGACTCTTTTCTTGACAAGATGTTAATCTTCTTTTTGAGGTGAAAAAAATTGAATTAAAACATCTTTATTACAGATAAGACCACATGGAATGCTAGAAGACATGTGTGCGTGTTTTATTTTTTCCAAACAACATCATATTATTTTACTTCATAGTTGAATTCAACCATGCTATATCCTAGGCATGAGGGCAATGCACATATATTTTTCATGTGAACACATTAATGTTACTCTAAACAGAACTTCATGGAAATTACTCAAATCCAGGTACTTACTACACTAAATGTGGTTTTGTAGAAAATTGTGCTGATTATGTTTACCTCTCAGAAGTAGACCTTCTCTTACCATTGTCATTGTTTGTATTGACAGGACTATTATTGTTCTCCCTTGTCATAGAAGGGAGCAGTGGTGTTCAATGAAACCATGCAATGAAGTTGGAAAAGGAACTATTTCTAATGCATGCATCTGTAATTTGATTTGACATGCTTGATCCTCTGGTTGATATTAGGAAATAGATCTGGAACTGAGGAGGCCTTACAAAGCTCATTGTACCATGTTTTTTGTGTGTAACCTCATTTTGGCTTTTGAGGACGGTGCAACTGTTTCATGTTATGGTTCCCACACAGTTTACATGGTACAATTACCTATTTCTTGTGGCTATGACTTTGCACCAATTGTTTTTGCTTGCATGTTTTTATGAAGGGATCCCACTGGTTACTCTAGAAGTTGTTTGTATATTGTTTGGAAAGAATACATGTAAGGGACTATGAGGGATTGTTTAAATCTTCTTAATGTATTTATCCACCTAGAACATTAAATTCAAGTATTATCACCAAATATTTTTACTTACTTCTATTTCTTGAAGAGAAGTCGTTCCCCAATTGAATGAAGATTCATATCAGCATGAAATGATATTTTAAAAATATTTTTGATGATTAATGAACTTGTAGGATGGAAATTGTCTAATCATGACTTGATTGAGAAATAAAATTGATGTAAATCTATGTTGTTTTCTTTGAAAAATGCAAAAATTTCCCAATTTTTGAATGATTTAACACACGTATTGTTTTTCAGTTGTATCATGTTAGTGGTTGGTTGCTTTTATTGTTACTGCTGGTGGAGTGGCCTCCTTGTTCGCAAGGTTGGATACTGTGTTTTTGGGTATGTGAGTTAATTACCTATGAAATTTAAGTGGCTTTAAGTTTTGAAAGTTTTTTATTCCTTGTTCCAAGTTTATTCCTTTTATGTTTGTCCAATGATTAAAGAAAATTTTACTATTTTGTGAAAGTATTCATTTTAGATGTATATTATTATATTGGTATTCTCTGGACCCAAGGACGTTATGTTTCGTACTTCGAGGTCGAGGTAACAAATTATCTTTGAGGACTTTATGAGTGAGGACCGAGGTAGGTAGATAGATAGATTACTATGTTTATCGTGGCTACCCCTCCACGGGGAATGGACGGTTGCACAGAGCCACATGTGACAGTGAGAGTCAGGAGGGACATCCACACACGACAAACATGGAGAGGGGCATGCATGTGCCCACTGTCAAGTGTAAAGAAGCACACACAGGTCAAAGCGAATGAAGTCCTAGCAAGATTCTGAGGGGGGGAGGGACTGAGCACACGAGGGCAATAAGAGCGACATGCCAATGGTGGCCAGAGAGGCCTAGTAACGGCATATCACAAATGCCGAGCTCAGCTGCGCGGCGGCCAGAAGGCTGCTACATGCTGCGAGCTTGCTCCATACGAATCCACCATATTGATTGAATAGCGGCTGTCATATTGGGCTGCAGATGCTGAGGAAGTGTCGTTGGCGCGGGGGAGGGGGAGCACGGGGTCGATGTGGGTAACCCAGTGTATGTTGCAGGTTGGGGCTGCTGTGGTAGCTGTAGAAGACCTGGAGCATACCTGCCACACAAGACGCCAAGCAGGCCTGGTCCTCGAAAGAGAGGAAGTCCTTTAGCGAGAAGCACCGCAGATCAGTAGGAAAGAGACAGGGAAACCGACCCCGCACCTCATAAAACACTGGACAGTCCCGCACAAAGTGCAACACTGGATAAGGAAACTGGGTGGCCAGACAAGCAGAGCAGCGGCGCGATGCTAGAGGGAGGTAGAGCTCATAGGGGAGGCTGGATGTGCGAGGCCGAGGTAGGCCTCTCGAAGCAGGTGCGTTGTCGATCTGTTATCATAACCATCGTTGACGCTACGTGGTGTGAAGTTTCTTCATTGAGGGCGAGGCTGGGTGTCGTTTGAATCGATCTTTGGGCTCCTCAACGATCAATTTCAGCGATGAACGCAACTTCCTGTCCGCGTGGTTTTATCTTTACAGTCGCCTAGGCTGCGTAGCTCGGCACTCCATGTCGATCCGTCTGGATAAACTCAAAACTTCCCTCCTCCAACAATCCTAGCGGGCCCAACGCAGAACACGGGTGACTGAATGGAAACGGCCCAACAATCCCTCTACCAATCACGTGCGAATAACGATAGTTGAAACCTCGGCATGTGTCCGCGTTCGGGAAGAGACGCTTCGGATCTGACCGGCTGCGCCAGTCTTCTGACCGGCGATGATGATGATTGCAAGGCGACCGGCAATTCGTGGACTCCGCATGTCCTTCAACAAAATGCGCCACGAACAGTCCGGTAGCGTCCAAAGACCGATTTCAACGACACCCAGCCTCACCCTGAGATCCCCTCGCGAGTGAAACAGTGTTGCAACCGGTCGAAACAACTGACGATGACTTCGAGTTGCTTGTTCTTCCCGAGGGTTTGTTTTGTGATCACCACACGGCCCGGACCACACGACTGTGAGGTTCACACAGCTGAAATCGACGGCCTGTGGGACTTGGTTTCAAGAAACGCGGTTCGACTGGCCCATCCGGTTTGAGTGGTCAGAGGCTTACATTGTGAAATCCTTAGGAACCTTGATGGTTCCTTGTCCACAAGGCAGCATCTGTTTTCACTGACATCCCTCGTTGTCGGCGGGGTCCAGGTCAATTACTTTTTTGCATTCGCTTCAAATCGGTTAGCTGGTACTTGTATACCTAATTGTTTTGCTGTTTTTCGACATTTCATTGCTGCCCGCTTCCGAGTGAAAGAGACTCCGAGAATGCATTAAGCCTATGAACGAGAAAGATTGAGGTTATCTCATGCTCCATTGTTCAAAGGAATTCTTTTCTGTCGATCACAAGTTGGACATTCAAATTTGTCCAGATGGAGCCCGGACACTCTGATGTATGTTCCTTTGAGGGAGCTTCGTCCTCCTCTGAAATATGTCGAGGGACGAACACTGTCCCACACCGTTTCATTTTTCTGAGGGCCTTCTGTACTTGCAACTCTTTGCCCATCTCACGGCGCCGACGTTGTGCCTCCAGCTGCCAGCGAAGACATACATGGAGTTACCTAACGGCAACTAGAAGACAACGGGGCCCTATTATAATCGGAAAATCGATGGGGCTACTTAGGACTTGGCCGTACCGACGATCCCTGAAAGAACCCCGTCGGATTCTTCTAGAGGAGAAGTCCAAACAGTGCGGTGACCGGCAGGACATGGCAACTACGTCAGCACAACTGTAGTATCCGCGCGTCTGGTCAAGAAAACAGCGAAGACGGAAGGCCGGCCCCTCACTCTCATGATAGAGTCCAACCTCGCAAGCTAGACTGAATAATACTCGTAATGCCCCCCTATGAACGACAAAAGCCATCGTTCGTCGTCAAATAGAAACATAGAACAAAACCAGCAAATGAAAAACGTTACAAAAAGGTACATGTACGTGTTCTTATACGCATTTATTCAGATTTATCGTCATGGATGTGTATCTATATACCAATATATATTAAACGCAAAAAATATGCATATATAAATGCAGATGTATATGTCTATGTATATTTATATGTATATGTAACTTTATATGTATATGTATATGTCTACATGTATATTTATATGTACATGTATATATGTTTATGTATATGTATATGTGTATGTATATGTATATGGATATGTATATGTATATGTATATGTATATGTTTATGTATATGTATATGTATATGTATATGTACATGTATATGTATATGTATATGTATATGTAT